>LWMJ02000469.1:0-33236 GCA_001693035.2 Taenia asiatica | reverse complement strand
TTTGGAAACTCAGGCAATCCTTAGCCCACTACTTACAGAAGTTGGTGTTTGCTGCAATAAAATTCATTGAAGTCCAGCTTAGAAGAAGTATTCAAGTGCTCTCACAATACCCATCCTTCCATGCATTCTCATTCTCCTGATTACGGAGATGCAAGCTTATCAGTGAGTTTAAGTAGTGCAAACGTACATGAACGAATCAACAGCAGTGGAAGATCCAAGGCTGTGTTGACTGACTTGGTCATTTGCGATTCGGTGAAACAGTCGTTAATTTCATTCCCAAAGAGGATGTGAATGACCACCCTTTGGAGTCTACGGCGTGATATTCAAGGCGGAGGGACACTGTCCAAGTAGCGGTTGCAAAGAAATGCACTTACCTTAACCGCTTGGATGATGCCCCAACTATCCACCAGTAAATACACGACTATCCTAAAAACAAAAGCCGCAGACGGTTCTGCTTTACGTCTTCGCATTTGGGCTAAATTTCCATTCTGTCTACTAAGTTCACAGATTGTTGAGGCTACTTAACTGGAAGTGAGAGTCGATCGGTGAGGCTCGTTTTCAATGTGGCGTGCAAATTGCACTAAACCCATCAGCTCGTGTGGATGGCAACGGTTCATGAGTAAATTGACTCAAGAAATGTACCAGCCGAAGACGTTTAGACCCGTTGAAAGTAGACAATTCTAGGTGGCAAATAAATTTAGCATATTTTACTTCATGAAGAGTTGAAAACAGTTTCTGATGATTTCAGGTACCTTGAATGGATGGATGGTTAATCATCCTAACAAACATCAAAGAAGATGAGAGGGAAAAGTCGAAATCATGATAGCAATCAAATAACTTGAGACATTTGCATTCCATATCCTTCCGCTTAGTGTCCCACAGCCTTTGAAATCACATCTTCTACGCATCGCTCCCCTCCATACGCCAGATACCACATTCCCACTAGGAGCATTGCATTAGGGTGCCTTCATGTTCAGAAACCGTTGATCTTCATTCCAATTATCCCATCTGCTTAGTGTCCAGTCTCTGCTATAATGAGGAACGAAACCGTTTATTCCATCTGCACATATCACTCGTCGTTCAGTCTCGTCTCCAGCACACCCTTGCACTCCTTCGAAGGAAGGCGCATGTTCGATAAAGGCTTCTCGTCCAATATTGAAAACTACTTGGTCAAACCTGCATACATGGCAAATGTCTCGGCGCAACGAAGCTGATGCTAGTAACTGAGTACTCTTGACCTTCGAGTAACTGTCAGCAGAGGTGGAATTGAGTGAGATTGTGGGCAATCCACACATACAACATTCAGCACCAATGTTGGTCTCTTTACCATCTGCTGCAATGTGGAACGAAATCTTTCATTCCAACTACAAATAGCGTCCATTTGAAAAGTCTACTTCTTCTTACATGTGTCATAGGAAAGCGGAAGTCCCACACTGACTGGTGACGGATTCTGTTGCAGCAGTTCATTAAAGCAGTGGGAACCTGGGATAAGAATTGCAGGAAGTTAGCGGCAGACGAGCTTAGGGTACTCGTCACAGATTGAGGAGGAGAAGGGGGAGGAAGAGGCGGAGAGAGATTCGCCTATTTTCAGTCAAACTGTTATATTTTATGCAAATTAGCTTAACAAAAGTTGTAACCGATTCTTGACCTCTCTTTCTGACTGCGTCAGTTAGAAATTTGTTTCATATAGGCTCAATGTGAGTGTTTGAAGGGTCCCATTGCACAGAGAGGCTCTGGTAGGCAGTCCCACGTACACTCACAACAATGGAACCCGTCTCATACCTCCTGTCGCGACACATGACATCATCGTATCTCCTTTGTTTCGTTAATTTCAAATGCGCCATTTAGGCATCAGCTGCAACAATCGTTTTAAGTGATTCCTTATATCTCCGACTGCAGCAGGTAGAATTTGTTTTATGTAGGCTCAATGCGAGTGTTTGAAGGATCCAATTATTTATGTTCTATGTTGCCAGAACGCCTTACTTACTCGGCAGCATATGGAGTATCTTATCTAGACAGGAGGGGTTTATGTCGTAGAGATACTCCGGTAGACAGTCCCACGTACACCCATAATAATGGAACCCGTCCTATTACGTCTGCTGCGACACAATAATGAAACAATTTCTGCACACATTCATAAAATCATCGTACCTTCTTCGTTTCGTTAATTTCAAACATGTCGTTGAGGCAGTGGAGACAGGAGTGAGAGTATGGCCACCGTCGAAGGCAGCGTAAAGGTTGATGTAATTCCAATGGCTTATCCCAATTCACCAACTTCGTGACATCTGCGTCACCTCCACTGGTGCTCTCTCGTGTGTGGGTGACTGTTGATTCTCAAGCAATATTGACGGCCGTGAGGGCACATGGAGATTCCACTGCAAATTGACCGCAGGCTGGTGAGGGTGTTGGGTGGCAGAAGGAACGAACACTACTGCTGCGTTAGAATTTCCCACAAATGATCAGCTTACATCCAACTCAATCGGCTCTGGACGCTCTGGTTACTTTTCATACTTGCAGGAATCACGCTTTCGCTTCAGCTTCTTCTCCATTCTTCGCTTCAAACCATCATTCATGTTTTTCTCTCCTTCCCTATCCAATCCAGCTTTGATACACCAGCTATGATACCGTTCTCTACTTACTTGACGTGACATCTCTCGTTATCACACAGTTACACACCCTCTGGACCGTTTACTTTTCGACTATTTTACCGATATCCCAAGTGCTCGAGCTTCTTTCATTGGTGTTCTAACATGGAATATCTCCCACACAGTCTACAACTTCACCTCTAGCACTTAACTTTATTCAGTCGTGCCTTATGAGAGGCTCCGAATCGGTACAGATGACGTGTGTGTGTGTGTGGCTCACATCCAATTGAAGTGCCTTTTTCTGCTAGATCAAGGCACTTAATCTGTAGCAACCAGTTCACTCATCAAATAAGCTGCAGTGCCACATCGAAATCAGGTAGTCAACAGTCCAACTCTCCAACTATTGCTTACTTCATTTCTTTCTGCTTAGGCGAGGTGTAGGAGGTCAGTCATCATCCGCAGACCCTTCCACCATGAGCTGCATCTTGGCTTCAATGGGGACACACAACAGTTAGATGCTGTTATTATGGACGTCGATCTCAAGCAAAATCATCAGGTGAAGGCGGCATTCAGTGTTGACTGCGTTCGCTAGACTATTCCCCACAAAATCTGCTTTTCCTGCACTTCTGTCACTGTTTGCTTGGTGTCTGGTCTACTCTCGATAATATCTTGTTAAAGCTGTCGTACTTCTCTATCAAATCCACTGTGCTTTCACTTTATGCTATCAGATTCATTGTTGCATTTTTCGCGTCACATCTGCTAAGTGCTTCTAGTTCGTGGATGAAAGATGCTATTGAAGCTGGTGATTTGAGTGAGAATACGGCTAGACAGTCTTTCATGAGAAACAGAATGTACGTGCTCGTTGCGCGTGCTGCTGATTTCATAAATGGCGCTTTGGAAGTTAACAAAGCAAAGATCATTGTGTCGACTTACTCACATTCGCCATGCCAAAGTTCTCCGAAGTGTAGCCTACCACGAACCGCTCATCAGCGGAAGCGTGGAAGATCTCGTTACCCACGCCGTCAGCCTCGAAGTCTTGTGACTCCTTGTTGAAGTCCAGATGTTGAACCTGTTGAGAGCTGGATGAGCTCCCGTTGAGGCATGTTGCTAAGATTTTCATCATGAATTAAAGCCAAGCCATTGTTACTTCCCTTTTCACTGACGATCCATTCACATCCAAATTAACGACTTTGAGGCAGGTGTTGCTACGTCCACGAAAAGCTGTACCGTTGATGCCTAGGCATGCGTGTGCGGATCTCTGCTTATCGACTTCTTAACTACGAATAAATACCTTGTTTAGGATTTGACCAATTTTTGACTGAGACCTACCGTTTCTACATGACAAATGAGCACGATCGCTTCTTAATACAAGGTCCGGATCACTAGTGGTGGTGCAACAGTGGTAGCATAGCTGACTTTCTTACTCTGGCGACACGAGTAACTTTTGTCTACCTCAGCGACCTTAATGCCATCATTTACCGCCCTTTTTTCAATTAACTAACACTGCTCGACTTATTTAAGCATAAGTAGAAGGTGAATGAATCAAGCGTTGTCTCAAGTTCTCAAGCAATTGGAAGCACTAATTAAATTGCCATCAAAGTTAGGCTCCTGATCCAGTAGACAACCAGACACCTGAAACTTCCGTCTTTTTAATGGCTGTTTCCCAATTAGCTAGTAAAATGCATGACTGGCTAACGACGGAGACTAAGAAATAGAAACAACGATGGTACGTCATGCCGAGTTACAGCTATGCTCATAATGAGTTCATGAAGATGTTACACGAATGTCAAGCATAAGTCATGCCTGTGACTCGGTTTCTGATACACCTAATTCTAGTAGTACGTGTGTGTGTGTGCATCAAGTGCAGCGAGAAATAAAATCACCATCTGTGTAAGGGAACTTGTGTTTAGGTTGGTAAGAGAAAGGTGGCTACAGCTAAAGTAAACAAAGTGGTGAAGACTTCCAAATTTCCCTTACAACATTTCTGCATGATACAATGACAGCTGTCAGCGTTGCATATGAATGACACGTTGATTGCAATGGGCGGTTGTCCTTCAACTTCCAGGTAATGAGGGCAGTTAGTACACTCTTCATAGCCCCACTCCGCGTAGCTCTTGCCATCAGTATGAGATGTTTACCAAAGACATTTTTAGGCCTCAGTTCAGTTGTGCCTGCAGCGCCGATAATTCAAAGTGTGATTTCTTTACTTATACAAAGTGTTAAAATAAAGGTCCTTTAATTATTGCAATCGTGATCACCCTCCAACTGATAGAATTCCGTGATCCTACGCTCACTCGTGAAACAGGTAGAACTACTTTAACTTCACTCTCATGTTGAGTGAGGCTCCTCAATCGTGCGACCTTCTTGAAGTCCATCCACCTATCCGATCTATGTGAGAATTGTAAACTTCGAAGTCTTGTAAACACCCATTGAGGCACACCCAACAGCAGCGAATGGAAGCGCTCCACTGAACAAGTCACCATGCTTCATTGGCGGTGCGAGACTTTGCTACCCAAATGGCCATCGAAGGTGTTGTTGCTGTGCCCGCACATCGGAGGACACCGCTAGCGTTTGTTTGTATGCTGATATTCAGGATGTGTGCGATCATTTGTAGATTTCGGAGTCTCATGCAGAGTTTCGAAGTAGCCGTCATTGGCCTCTAGCTTACTTGTGCGGGGCTAAGTTAAAGGGCTTTAAGCGGTCAGCTTGTTTTCTTTCGAAGGTGGGAAATCTAACTTCCGAGTTGCAGTTCCCATTATCTATTCTTCGTGGCCGTAATGCATTCTTCAAACAGTGTCATTCGTTAGACCATTGTAACAGGAGTTTGTGCGACTGAATTCCAGTTTGCTCACCAATTTATTATCATTTGTTATTGCTACCTATGCACTAAAAATAAATTTGCATTTGTGCAGTTGCATTTTGATTTGCGATGGAGCTTCATAATACTCATACAGTTTTTAAGTAGTAAACGCATTACTTTGGCTCTAGATAGTTCGTAGTATCGCGTGTTCGCACGATCTCGACGTTGTCTATGTGAAATTTGAGTTCCAATGGAGCCTACATGGAAGTTGAGTAGCTTGACGAGCATTACGTTCGCACACTTTGCGGTTTAAATAAACATAGATATCACACAATTATATCACTTTCGATTAATGTAACTTGAAGCAAATCGCATACGAATTTGTGCAGCCAATTATTAGTTGGTAGCAGATATCCGAGGAAAGACATGCTATTAACTAACTTGTTTATAGAATCATCGGGACTGTAAGGCCTTGTGTAAAATCTCGCACAAATGCCCGACAAAACCGTATTTCAAAAAGTTTTGCTTATTTTTTCGCAAAAATTATGTATTTTATTTATTGTGGTCCCTAAATTCATTAACAATCTATGCGACATTTATTTGCTTTTTTCATATACCCTCTCACGCATTTAGCGGTACATATGAAAGGATGGGCTTCGGTGCAGTGCGTCCCTTTTGCACCAAATTTTTTATTCCACTGATAGCTCTTGCCCGCCGGCTCTACTTTTGTACCTATTTTGTTTTGGGTAGCGTTGATGAGTGGTATGCAAATGCTGCCACCGACGTGGTGATGACTCTTTGTGCCTCTGAAATAGAGGGCACTAATGCTGATGATTAAGCTGCCGCGGCCGTTTTTTTTGGTGCCTTTCGTTGGGGCTATGGAAGTTGGTGAGGCTGCAGTTAATTGGTGTGATATGGCCAGTGCTGACATAGTAGGTGGTGGAGAGGAGTGAAATGAGGAGACGGTGGCATCTGGAGTACAAGCGGTTCACTTATTCGTTGTTGTCTTGTTGTCCGAACTGCAAGTTTGCCTCCCTTTCATATTACAAATGTTGATAACGTTAAGTTTGACATTTATTTGGCAAACTAGCAGCCATTGAAATTTATCCTAAATATTTGTTTTTTTGTTGTAATTTTTTCGAACTAGCTGGAGGAAGTTGCAGAATCGCATTAGTTAGTCGCCACCTATTTTTGGGATCTGGTTTTCCTTTGCTAATGCGATGCGTGTTGGAATTCATTGTGGTACCTTGGAGACCACCGTGTGCATAAGATGGTCCTTATTTGATACCATTTTAAGATGTCGGGACTGTTGCCTGATCGTTAAATACGGACGAGTGTAGTCTGTGACGAAGTTGTGTTTAGACGACCAAATGAGGTGACTCACATTGTGTGGAGGGATGCTGTGATAGCTCAGCGGCAAGGTTACGCATTTGATGAAATGAGAACTCCTCAGTTGGTTGGCTCCTGCAGTGAGTTGACGAAGGGACGTTTGAACGAATTGTTGCATCGCACTACGAAGATAAGAGCGGTGCATGCATTTCTTCGGTAGAAGCAAAGAAACATGAACATTCGGCTGAAAGAAATAAAGGGATAAGTGCGATAGATGCAGAGGCGGATTGAAATGGACATCGTAGGATGTCTCGGTGCAGTGCCGTGATGCAGCGTGCCTTAATTACCTTACTTACGTTACGCACCTTACTTCTCCCATCCGATCCTGGCGTGGTTCAC
Source organism: Taenia asiatica (assembly GCA_001693035.2). Taxonomy (NCBI): domain Eukaryota; kingdom Metazoa; phylum Platyhelminthes; class Cestoda; order Cyclophyllidea; family Taeniidae; genus Taenia; species Taenia asiatica. The sequence goes on along the minus strand of LWMJ02000469.1, from coordinate 26,123 downwards.
CACCCACTCCTCTAGCCATGTGACTAAGCAAAATGTAAAGGAATTGATTTTATGGAAGGAATGCGAATTTCTTTTTCAGCAGCGCACTTGAAGACGTCAAACAAAGTTCCTCCATTCCCCGTGACTTACACCGGATACCTGATTTGATAACATTGAATTGATATACGCAAATGAAGGGGAAAGGGGGAGAAGATAGAACGGGAAGAGAAGCGGAAGAGGGAGGGTTGGTATCATAACTTACCCTTAATTTCCACGACTTCTATATCTTAACCTCTGACGCCTCTGAAATTACGGGGAGTGTGAAGTAGGGAGTGACGAGGAGATGGAGATGGAGGAAGGAAAGAGGGTCAAAGGCCAGGAGGGAACGAAGTGGGAGAGAGGCACTAACGATTGACCGAATGGTAGGAGCGAGAGCGCGAAGCAGAATGAATGATTGCAGACGAGACAAGGCGTGGAAGAGCACGTCTGACGGTTGTTTGTGCGAGTGACCTTTTCGAATCTGACACGCGTGAATCGATTGGTAGCACGTGTCGCGTGGTGTCTCTTAAAGCCGTCTGGTGTTGTCTTCAGACACAGCATTCCTCGTGGGTGGATTTGTGAGGACAGACATCACTTGCCCTTGTGCATTTCTACCTTGGCCGAATTTGGTGCATCGTGGTGCAAACAAAGGAGGCGGAAGGAGATGAGGAGGATCACCCACACTACCTTACTAAGCACAATTTAAAAAAGTAGGGAAGTGAGGTTTCGATCTGTAAGCAGTGGTGGAACGGGAAGGAGGGTGGAAAGTGTATGTTGACGTGTTTGTGAGGTTGTAAATGTAGGGCTGTTGATTCGGCCACTGTGATGTGCTTTGTTTTGACGTTAAATTTGTGAAGTTACTCCGATTTGCGACTCATGGGCCACAGCGGTCAGTGCTTCAGTCTTCATCCTCCACCGCCTGGGGGAAAGAAGGAAAGAATGGGAGGACTGTGTGGCATTTTGGGGAGCATAATTTTGTTGGCTCCTTGATGTCCTCACCTCACGGTGCACAGCACGAGTAAGAGCGAAATGGACTTCCGTGTAGAACTGCGAGTTGAGCAACCTCCATGTCGTGTCAGGTCTGTTGTAATCAGGTCAGTTGGAGCGGTCTCGTGCACCACACAAACACCTCTGTCATGCCCTAATGACGACTGCAGACGAGCCTGATGATTGATGACTAGGCTTCTTTTAAGACCTCTCTACAAGTTGTGCACTGCAACCACCGCATAGCTACGTGGCATGCAATCGACCTGAATGCCTTGAGATCCTCGCAACTGGGACACGGTACCATTGATGACATTGTCGTGTACAATTCACTAGAATCGCATTTATGCACAGCAGTTGCCTTTTGGGTCAATGGTGTCGTAATACCTTGTTTATTCTCATGACCGGTTTCGGTTTCGTTCATTTGGGTGGCCATATTGCCCTAGCCGGATGAGTGGGGAGGGAGAGCTAGCCTTCAGGCCATGTCAGCAGTTCCCCTTCATCTGTTTAACTAAATATGTGTATTCTGCAATAGTAATGTGTCTTTTTTGCATGCAAAAATTCTCGAGTGGCTACAGTGTCCTTTCCTTTTTTGCCATCTAGTTGCGCGTTTCTTATATTTATTTAATTTATTCAAATCTTTGCATAAATATGTACGTGTACATGCATACCCGTTGTTTTACTAGGGTTTTTGCAAAACAACTGCATTTTACTTGCGATTGACAGAGTAGACAAACTGTTTTACGTTGGTTGTGTGTCCTGAATATCAGCAATAAGGGAGCATAGTTGTTAGGTGGTACAGCTCTTTACGCGGTTGACTTAGAACCTGGGTTCTCTTGCGGATCCTCTAGTGGATGTTTTCGCAATTGAGTGTCGGTTGGGAGGGCTTCGCCTATGTGAACATTGGGAGGTGTAAGTGAGTGCTGAAATTCCTTGGCCTGAATGCTATAGTGGACCTTTATTTCGTCTAGATGCATGTTTCCAGTGGAGCATTATCAGCAAATGATAGAAGCATTACTAAACAGCTGTGAATGCGAATCTCGTCTTCTCTGTTACACCACACATTTATCTGATGTGAGTGATTAGCACTTACCAGCCTTTGCCACATTTTTATTTGGTCAAGGGTTCAGTGCAGTGGGCTTAAACGCCACGATGTCCAATTGACATTGCGTTTGCAGGAAGCGTTTTGCATCACTGTGCAGACTGCAACTCGAAGCGGTGTTGGGATTTTACTTAATGAGCATTTCGTTTTCCTTACTCACGTTTGCGTATCATGGTTTTGTGGTGACCTCGACATTGGGGCATCAGATTCTTCGCTTCATGCTTCTTGTCCTTTTCAGATGCTGTGGGCTTAGTGCGGTGGCGAAGGAGGCCTTGGTGACCCTGTGGAATGGTGGACATTGAGAGATTTTGGAGTTTCTCGTGGAGGACTCGCATTTTTCCTGCAATGTAGACCTCGATATGTACGACACCGGTGTGGTGGATGGCGTGGCGATGTGACGGGTGTCACTTTTGTGGCACCAGCATGAGGTGACTGCATGAGTGCTTGCCGAGGAGACGAGACGAGTGCGAGATTGGAGTTGAAGTGATAGGCAAATTTGTTGTCTCGTTGAGAAGGATAGTGAATTGTGGTGGTAATTGCGTTGACGTTAGAAATACGGAAATGAGGAGGAGTGTCACAAAGCCATATCTAGTGGGGATCCTTTCGTGAACTCGGGTTTGTTTGGTTTTGCTGTTTGAGATGTATGCTTCTCATCTTGCCGTCCATTTATTTTGTTGCTGTATGCAAATGCACTGTTATGCTATTGCTATCCTTTCTTTTCACATCGCCTATGTACAACGCATTGAACCTATTTGTAGTCACGTGCACCTTTATGTGTACTAAGGTATGCTGACGTTAAGTTTTTTATTGAATGTGCAAGAGCAGCACATTTTCGCATACACAACTGCATTAATGCTTTTCCTTTTTGGATGTAGTAATAGGCCCTTCACGATCTCCGTGATCCTCTCAAAGCCAAGTAACAATGACCGTTGATGCCGATGCACAAGCACAGCCACATTTCACTTACCACATAGTCGAGTGCGAAACGAGCACCTACGGACCCTGACAACCCATAACAAGCAACTGCTACCCGTGCTGTTGGAGTAACGCGGTGAGCAGACACACCGACAAATCAGCAAAGCGGTCAGTACCTTCCCAAATAAATAACAAGGAAAACGCTGACGTCCCTTATCAATTTTATTGTTTTAAACGCAAACAATTCTACTGCTAAGAAGCAAATCTCACGCGCATGTGGTCTGGGTAAGAAGATGAAGCACTTTCAATCATGTTAGTGGTAGACAGCGAAGGAGCGGAGAGGGAATTCTTAGAGAACATTCTCTTCCGTTTGTATGCACGAATGCAGCTGAGTAAAGTAGGGAGAAGAACACTCACATCCAGCCACCAGCAGCCGCATGAGCACGCCCAACCACGTGGTTGGTGCCTGGCGGGTGGGTGGAGGCGACGGGCTGCAGTCACAACAAGCAGCCGCACATGGGTTATCATCGCTAGTCCCCCTCGAGAAAAGGTAAGAGACCGAGTACAACACTTTCCTGCCCTCTCCACCCATCGTCGTCCTCATCTTTTTCTCTCCCATAAGAATAAGTCGCCAACGCGTCGACTAGAACATTTATTACGAATACTGAGTCAGTGCGTAAATAATGCTGTGCCAACAATGCACGAGAAAGAAGTAGAGAGTGAGAGACAGAAAATGGGACACAAAAAAGGGATAAGGAGATAGAAGTAGGTATAGGACAAATAGGGTAGGATTCAAAATAGCCAGCCAACGTACTTGTGGATGGCGGCATTGCAGACGATAAGGATGTCGAGGGAAGTGGTGACGCCAATGCCAACAGCGCCAACGGTGACGACAGTGCCCATCGACTTGGCCAGCATGTTCCTTCCTCTTCCTACTCCTCCTCCTCATCATCCTTTTTCTCCTCTAAAACCCAGCTTTATGCTGTGAATACACACCCTCACCATTTCTACCTAATACTTCTTCTTTCTGCATGTGTCTTCAATGGTTGACAGTAATCAAATACACACCTACCAACATCAAGCCCTGTTGCTCCTCTATCCCACTCCATCGACGTCATACCGATACACTGACGACGACGGCGACTCATGCCCCTTGCTACGACGATCCTTCGAGACATCTGCAGATGCAGCGCGCTTAAGCCAATCTCAACACCGACAGTGCAGGCAGATTGTTGATGCAGTGCCAATGTAGGGCTTGATCTTCAAGGCCCGTTAGACCAAAACCGAATGCAGAAGGGCCATGGCAAGGCTCCAAAAGCCATAATGTAAACACGAAATGGGTTGTAGAGGCACGAGACACAAATCACCACTACTATAAACACCACCACCATGGCGAAGCAATCAACACCGTCAAGTCCAAAGTGCCGCCTCTGACAATAGCAGCAGTTACTTACTCGTATAAGCAAGTGCAAGATTAACTCCTCTATCATATTAAGGGACACCTCAGCCACAGTACCACATCATTTACTAAAATTATAAAGATAATAGGCAAAGTTGTGCACAGTAACGAATGCAGCAAACATTTACGCTGAAAAAGAAGGGACGAATTTGTTTCGCTTGCAATTTTACTGCAATGCTACATCCAGACTTGGTAACTCTTTAAACACCTAGAAGTTCGACATTAATCCGTGGTCTTGGATGCAAAGCTATTTGTCAAGCGTCTGAGGCGTTGTGTTGGAGGCAGTAGATTTGGAGGAAACTATGATCGCATCCACGCCAGTTCTCTTCGCATGATTAATTTGCCATGTCCGCGGGGTAAGTGGGCACTCAGTCGTAAGCCAGTGTGTTATCCACTGCTGCTAAAGTGAGCAGAGAGGGAAGAGCAGAGTCGAAGTGTATGGAGGCAGTGGGTTCACACTGAATCCATGACCTACAGCCGTAAGGGCCTGACGCTGACCTCAACGACGATTAGCTTAACAAGTGCTTTCCCTCCAACTAAAGTGAGTGGCATCTTGTAGAGGACGCTATGGTTCGCACAACAATGCGCCTCACGGGCCACAAGTCTAACTAGGCAAGTAAAACTGTGAATCAATGAAGCATTTGAGCTGTCGCAAGTGAGCTCTACACTTCATTACGTTGTTTGCCGTTCATTAGTGCCCCTGACCAACTCTACGTTCACTTCATATTTCCTGTCACACAGGTTTATGTGGAGGCAGGAGATGAATTTGGAGGTGACGGTTTCGCTTACAACATTGCCGTACATCAACTGCAGATACCACGTGTGAATGGCAAAAGCACTGAGCAACTGGACGACTCTCGACTTGAAAGCATAGGCGGCCAACTACCAACTACCCATACGCTTAGCTTGTCTAAAACTGCCTACTACTACGCCTCTCTGTCTGCCTGCCTGGATGTCTGCAGCAATCAAATGGCATCGATTGTCTCCACCAAATTAATCGGTCAATCAATAAAGCAACCGATAGACATATCGTATTTTAACGTCGCAATTGCACTACTACTGACACGCGCTGAGGTAGGTTTGCTGCAACCACTTCATCTTAATCTTCTGCCAGTAGAAATCGAGCATGCCGGTAGTAAATATTGAGTGGGTAGAGAGAGAGTTCTTGATGAGTCTGGTCTACTGCTTGCATAAGTACATGCAGTTAATTCAGGCTCGTCGACGCTGTCTGTGTACAGCGCCGAGTCTACACGTTGTTGGCAAGTGTGCAGTTGAGCAGGAGGAAGAGGATGCGTAGGAAGAGACGCCAATGTCCGTCGCTGCCATCTCAACCGGCGTTGGCCTCTCCCACATTATCCCAGTCCTACCCATCTCAGTCATCCATATCCACCAGTACGTCGAATTTGCATTGTCCACCTTATTCTACTTCTCTCATGCCTACTGTCCTCACTCCTCCCTACCACCTCCTCCTTCTCCCTCACTCCTTCCCCCCTCCCTGTGTCTCTCCATTTCATTCATGCCTTTGTGCATTTAATCATTAAGTCATTGGTTTGTTCATTTATTGATGGTATCCACTGCTTTACCCAATGCGTGTGGTGAAACTCTTCTCTTCCTCACCCTCCATCTTCTCCTCATCCTCCTCTTTACTTTCACGCAGGCCTGCAAGTAAATTTCGGAGTGGAGGACTACCTCATTGGTAAGGAGGAGGGAGAGGAGCAGGGAGAAGGGCCAGCGATGCCAGCCACCACCAGCAAACGCATGGGCACGGTGTTGCGATTGGATAGCCCAGACTACCTCACTGCCTCCTCGCCCAACCACGTGGATGGTGCCTGGCAGGTGGGTGGGACGACGGTCTGCAGACATAACAAGCAGCCGCACATGGGTCATCAGCGCAAGTCCCTCTCGAGGAAAGGCACAAGGTCAAGTGCAGCACCTCCCTACTCCACTCATCGAGTCGCGGCATCGTTAGTCCGGACAGCATGTCAGGTGGGTGAATACCACCAATCACTCTTCACTCTCTACCCATTCATCCCTCCATCCATCGTAGTCGTCATCATTTTCTCTCCCATTTGACAGTTGGGTCGGAGGCTCACCAACAGCACCCACGCCCTTCAGTAAAATAAGATAGACAATGTGCATTTCACCTACTGGCGGATCTTGTCGACTGAGATGGGGAAGATGGCACAAGGTGAGAGATGTCGGCGATGCTTGAGACGGTGGTGATGGTATTGACGTATCCTCCGCCTCCTCAATTGCGACTGGCTCGACCTCTAAAATACACAGTGTCGTTGGTGCCACTGAGGCTGCCCAATTGCACACTTACCATCAACATGTGGACTCGGTGCTGCACACAGACAGCATCAACCAGCCTGAATCAACTGCATGTATCTATGCAAGCAGTAGACCAGGCTCATCAAAAACTCTCGCTCCACCCACTCAATATTTACTACCGGCATGCTTGATTGCTATTAACAGAAGATTAACAATGGTTGCAAATTTTCTATGCTCTTACTCGGGCCACATGCGCACGAGATGTGCTCCCTAGCAATGGGAGTGTTTGCGTTTAAAATAATAAAGGTGATGAGGGACATTTGCGTTTTATTTGTTATTGCTTCTCTGAGAAGGGACTGAGCGGTCAGGTGATTTGTCTGTGTTAAGCGTGGGTAGTAGTAGCTACATTTCATGGTTTGTGGGGGTCCGTGAGTGCTTGTCTCGTACTCGGCTGTGTGGTATAGTTGGGTCGGAGGCTCACCAACAGCACCCACGCCCTTCAGTAAAATAAGATAGACAATGTGCATTTCACCTACTGGCGGATCTTGTCGACTGAGATGGGGAAGATGGCACAAGGTGAGAGATGTCGGCGATGCTTGAGACGGTGGTGATGGTATTGACGTATCCTCCGCCTCCTCAATTGCGACTGGCTCGACCTCTAAAATACACAGTGTCGTTGGTGCCACTGAGGCTGCCCAATTGCACACTTACCATCAACATGTGGACTCGGTGCTGCACACAGACAGCATCAACCAGCCTGAATCAACTGCATGTATCTATGCAAGCAGTAGACCAGGCTCATCAAAAACTCTCGCTCCACCCACTCAATATTTACTACCGGCATGCTTGATTGCTATTAACAGAAGATTAACAATGGTTGCAAATTTTCTATGCTCTTACTCGGGCCACATGCGCACGAGATGTGCTCCCTAGCAATGGGAGTGTTTGCGTTTAAAATAATAAAGGTGATGAGGGACATTTGCGTTTTATTTGTTATTGCTTCTCTGAGAAGGGACTGAGCGGTCAGGTGATTTGTCTGTGTTAAGCGTGGGTAGTAGTAGCTACATTTCATGGTTTGTGGGGGTCCGTGAGTGCTTGTCTCGTACTCGGCTGTGTGGTAAGTGAAATTTGATTGTGTTTGTGCAGCATCATCATCAACGTTCATTGTTACTTAGGTTTGGGAGGATCGCGGAGAACGTAAAGGGCTTATTACTGCTTCCAAGAAGGTGAAGCGTTAATGCAGGTGTGTATACTTATAGGGGAATGGACGGATGGATGGATGGACGGATGGATGGATGGATGGATGGATGGATGGATGGATGGATGGATGGATCGATGGACTGATGAGGACTAGGAGTTGTGAAGGAGTATTCGGGAAGGAGGCGTGGACAGTAGTAAAGTAGTGTGCTGCACAGAAATTGGAGTTTTGAGCTAGAAAGCTGTGGGGTTGAGGGAGGGATGTTAAGGTAGTAGGTTAGTAGGTAGATGGGAAAGTAGGTGTGTGAATGAATAGGTGAAGTTACGGAGTGGATGAAAACCAAAACACTGCTGCCTGATCTTTGAGCCGCAAGTTAAATTAAATGTACACACGCTCTCTCCCTTCCTTCTTTTTCTCCTCGTTCTCTCTCTCATCCTTCATTTCCTCCTCCTCTTGCGATTCGGGACTCCGATTTAACTAGCGCATTTCTCCCCTATTTTCCTCTAGAACAGGCAGCGAGCTCTCTTCATCAAGGTGGTCAGATACAGACTTGCCTAAGAAGGTGTAGAGAGCAGAGCATTTTGAAAACGCTCTCCACTGTTACAATGAAAACTAATCTTCCTCACCTCAAGGTAGCCCTGTCCACAGAGATGCTGAAATGACCGCAGTTCACCACGCCAAATCGGTCCTAGTTACAAGCAATATGTTGGTGACAGTAATGATGAATGTGATGGGGAATGAGAAGTGCCAGACGAGGAGCCTTAGTAGCGTCGATGTTGACTCTGCTCTCATCACATCGTCACATACTGACGTTAACAGATCTCACACTGCTTCGGTATGCGGGCATTTATGGAATTGATGTGGGTGGCTAAATTGTTGTCCTCTTTGCTGGAAAGCATTCCATGAACCCGCTTCTCCACACAAATCTGCTGTTATCTACCTCCAAGGAAGAGGTACACTCTTCAAATGAGCGATCTAAACCAAGTGAGGCTTGAGGATTAAATGGCTGCAAGGAATGCAGACAGAATGAAGCAAACCCGTTGAAATATGACTTAGCAAGCAAATTACCTGAATGAGCAAAGAAATGAAGAAATGTGAGCTTTTGACCTGCAAGCAGTGATAAAGGCAAAGGAGAGGGAGGAATGCGTGTGCTAAAGTGTTTGGGAGTTTGGAAATGTGGAGCTGCTAATTCACTGGTTGTAATGTCTTTGGCATTGACGCTGGAATTTGTGAAGTAACACAAATTACGATTTACCGGCTGCGGCAGGCAGTGTTTTGGTCTTCGTTCTGTGCCTGTTGGAAAGGAGGAACGAAGCGGCATTTAATGGATTATGATTTTGCTGATTCTTCGATGTTCTCACTTTGCCATCTTCTAATTATGTCAGAGTGAAATTGAATTTCTCGTAAAATTGTAAATTATAGAATTGACAAGTCTGGTCAGGTCAGGTAGCGCAACTACACAACGACTTTCAGGAGTAGTCTCTTGCACTACACAAACGCATCTGCCATGCCTTAATGGCGTGGCGGTACGGTGAGCTAGCAAGCTGCTCCTGACGAAACATTTCGATGGTCTCATGTAGGTTGTTGTTGTTGTAGTTGTTGTTGTTGGGATTAGTGGTAACGCAGACGAAGGGCAATGCATGGACTCTGTATTTTGGAACTCCACAATCACCCATCAACAGACAGAATGGGATTACCAAAAAGTCCACTCAACCCTAAATTCTGTTTTACAAACAAATGCAATCCTAGCTGCATTTTCTATCCTATCTATTCCTCAAGGTACATTTACATGTGCGACCTGCCTTCTATTGAATCCCATTATGCTAGTGTAGGGTTGTTATTTCCATCCAACGCGTTCACCGCATACACGTAAACACTTGTTTGTGAAAATTGTAAATGCCCTCGTCCTTCTATGGTTTATGCTAAGACACTTCCTTTCCAGCCCTAAGGAGCAGTTTTCGCACTCACTGTGCTCCCAAAGTAAGCAAACCTGTTTACATCAATTTGGAGAGGGTCATGAAGTTACAAGACATGGTTCCGTACTTGCAGCTATGCCAAAATGCATGCTGGCAAACATGCCGCCTGATCGAACTCAGGAGTGGCGATAATAGATGACGTGAAAAGGAAGGAGGGAAGGTGGTATCGGCACCTTACTGAGCAACTCGGTTTCGCAAAAGGCGCTCCTCTCATGAAATCATTGATGAAGTAGTAAATATGGTGCATTGGAGAAAGTAGTGGGCACATTGCAAATCACGGGACACATTTGAATGGTCATGTCAGAATGCAGTCCGGAGGAGCACGCATGCGCTTGATCCCGACAGGCAGCGACGCCTTGAAAGGGGCTTCGCATTCCGGACTGACTGGCACAAATACTTTTCCACTGAAATGCGACAAATGCGGGCACTTAACACTGCTTTTTCTAATTCCAACTTAGGGATTCTTACGTTGCATTCTCATTCTCCTCAACCGTAAATAATGTCCACTTGATGTAATTGTTTCAGTTCTATTACACAAATATATCCGCTCCAAAACTGTCTGCAAATAATTGAGAGCAAGAAATGTGAATGTTTGATGATCGTGACCCACTTTCAATAAGTTGGGAATCCTCTATGCACCTTAATATACGCATATATGTATGTCAATGAAAATGAACAACGAGTTTCGTTGGCAGTGATGTGTTTCGAGGTACGAGTCTACGCAGATTAGGAGACTAAGCTGTTACCTGTGCATGCTGTTAGAAAGCTCCACTAAGGCCCGATTAGTTGGCTTCAGATTATGCGTGACCTCTTTTGCGTCCTTTCGCTAACGTTGGTTGGATATCAAATAGCACCCCGAATATATCATCACTTATGTCAATCTAGAGAAAGTCAGCATTCATTGCTATTGACTAAACCGATTTGTGAAATCGACACACTCAGTTCATGGATTGGACGCAATCGCAAGCATTACTGGAGGTGAGCGACTGTGGGAAGGAATGCACACTGATGGCGGCTACTGTCCCAAAAGCACAAAAGTGCTAGGATGGTGCTTAGACTAAGCCGTGTAATCCAATCCTGGCTCAGTGCATACCAGGAATGGAGGAGGAGAAGAAGTCTTCTGTTGTTCCCCACATTACAGGCAATGATGATCCGTGACAGCAAAGGGTAATCAGTTAAGAAGTTATTATAGTTATAGCCATAATTTCTGTCACAGAAAAAGAAAGGCATGGTGATAAACTGTGGCTTCTCATCACAATTTTTCACGACTTCCATCCAAACTCGAAGGCAATGGGTGCGGCAAATGTACTAGTTTTTGGATCTTCAATTCTGGTAGTGCTTTACACCATCTGAATTCCTTTTCTTACTTCGGATGAGCTTGAATTACCCAAAGTGCGAAGCAGCACTAGTCCTGTGGCACTGCCTGCTAGTAGACTCCTGTAAAATATCCCAGATTTTCCTCAAGTTCTTCATCCATAGCCCACTTTAGGCATCCCAGTATACGTCATCAACACCGTCATGCACGTTTATATAGTAGCAGAGGTGTAAACTTGTTTGGAAGTGCTGTAGATCCTTCAAGTGCTATGGTCCCTCCTCTCTGTCGAGTCTGGTGCTAGCGGATCGAGTGGAATGTCTGCCGTAATGTAGAGCTGATATCCCATGTGGGATTGAGATAGTGGATAGGAGAACTTTCTCATAAAACAAAACCAACTCCGTGTTATTGTATGTTAGTTTCTGTGGATGGTGTGGGAGTGTGTGGGCGCGATCACACATTTGTCGCACTTGAAGAGATGTGCATTGTCTGTCCGACCGACCCCTCTACCAGAACACACAAAGCACACCAAGGGAGGAGATGTAGGAAGAGGATGTGATACTTAGTGTTTTTACGCAGCATGGTAAACGATAAAGTTGGATAGAAATAAGGACAATGCCTGAGGCCACCAGAAAGAGGCGGTTGTGTCGGTGTGTGTGTGGAGAAATTGTGGTCGGATGAGTAAAGCAGCGGAACATTATGGAACATTACAACGGTTATGGCGAAATATGGGTGAACCATCAAATTGTGTTTGTCCAGAAGGTTCTGCTTGGAAAGAAGGAAATAACCAAGGTGGGCTTCTACTCGCCACATAAATGTGCTAGTGAGGGGCTTTATCTGAAGTACCAAAAAAAATAAAATTACGGGAGATGCGATGGTACTTGGCTGATTCCATTCATGCACAGCTCATAGTCGTGGCAGGCAAGAAGGTTACAGACGGAGTTACCAGCTGCAGTGAGTAGCCCTGACCCAACCATCAATGATAGTGGTGGTGTGGATGAGAAAAATTGGCATCACTTTGCCCCGTACAAACAACCCGAAAAGGCCAAGTGAGAAAGTTACTAAGGCCAGGAGGAATCGGCGATTCTTCAGCTTACTGCAAGGGTGAAGATGACCGATCTGTTGATAAAATTGAAGCTTTAGAGAATGATTAGGACTAAGTTAAATTGGAAAAAGGGAAGGCCAGTACTTACAAGAATGGTAGCAAACATGGAATCCAGACTACCGGCAATGCAAGCGCGTGCATGATCGAGTAAGGGGAACGACTCATCCATGTGCATGTGTGCCTTCTTAGAGTCGAAAGAGGGTAGTGAAGAGACGGAACGAATGGGAGGTAGGCAATGAGTGTGGAAAACGATGGGCGCCTAAATATATGTACCTCACTTCAATCATGGTGATGGCGGTCGGAGACGGCAAGGCTTTTACCCAACCACTTCACCACAAAAGACTGCCTTATTCTGGTCTTGGGCTAACGAAGGTATTCGTTTTTAGAATTCCGTTATTATGCCTTGGAAAGATTTTTAATGTCCACCAGACCACGTCTTCTGAAATTAAAGGATTTGGGTGAAGGGGAAGCACTTGCTCTTTACTACCTGGGATTTTATAAACACCCAAAGGAGATTTCTTCATTCTTCCCTACATCTTCCCTCTTGCAATTGAAAAGGCATTCTAGCGGTTTTCTGACCCCTTCTTTATTCCTGTCTTAAAACCCACACGTAACCACTCATGGTGGAATTTATTAACCCATCTTGACCGGTTAGTCGGGGATGTTGTTGAGGCCTGCTTCGCATCTCTTTCGACGCCTGTGGACATGACTTATAAACACCCGCCATCATTTAATGCTTATCAAAAGAATAATTCAGGTGTCATAACTGAGCCCTCATTAGCACTCATTCAGCAGGGATAGCCACAATTGCTGCCTCTCTCCCTAACCAATAGGAGTTGAAGGCAATCCATTTAAAGAAAGTCTGCTCTTCTCTTGCTGACTGGGTAAAATTGCCGTTCATAAGGCAATCATGACAAAAAAATCAACAAAAGTAGAGGAGCGAGTTTATTTGTTGCACTGCATCTTCCCCTTCCAATGTCTTTCTTAATAATATCTATGCGTCGCTCAACGCGGATTGAGGAGCTGAGGCGACTGACCTACTACTATACGGATTAAGCTCATGACCCCACTGTTTTGAACTGTGGCTCCAGGGATGGACAGGCTGCATCCCTTATTGAATCCCATTTACTCAAGCAATGGGTCATATCGTTATGTGTTAGTCTGTAAAATAACTTACTTCGATCTAACACTATAGAGCTACCTACTCATCACATCAAACCCATGGTGTATTAAGGCATCCTGAATATCTGAACTCCTGACGGAAGTCAAAAGTCCTTGTGTGACCTTATTAACTAGGCGCTTCCTATCATCCATGTATGGAAGGCAATGCTGTGCAATGGCACGGAGGGCAATATTGCGTGGCAGAAATGTCTCATTGCATGCCACTTGGTCGTTTTCGATTCCATTACCATAATTATATGCCACTTGGTCGTTTTCGATTCCATTACCATAATTATTGAGGCGTGCTTCAACACGCAGATTGATCGTTCTGAAATAGGTAAGGTGATTGCGAAAGGGTAGTCATGCTTCTGAGACCAAGCATCCTAGCATGTACCAGGTGAAATCCTTCATCCGGTACTGCGATCCCTCCATCACCTTAAGAAAGCACCTTAATGCATTTTACGTCAGCGACTCAAGTTTGGAAGTGATACGGTCATCAGTGGATGTAGTAGATCCACCGATGCATTGACCATGCAATGGATCATTTGGAGGACAGGCAGTAATGTGTTTGGTGCACGATGTGCACAAGAAGAATTTTGGGACTGCACGATGTCAAAACCGCCCCCTCCCACATCCCAATGCCGCTCCTCCTGGTGGCAACATTTAAAGGGGTAACTATGATCACTCTTTCTGGTTTCTTCAAACAAGCCTCCCAACGTTGATTCATTCACAGTGCTCACTTAGAAGAAGGAAGCCGTGACCTCGCACACATTCCCTTACTTCGCTACCGCTCTTAACGCTACGATGAGTAGTCTAGAGAAGGCTGAACATCGAAAGTAACCAACGGTGCTTCCAAAACTGATCACGGCTCGTCGCTATAAACAAAGGAAATCTGTAGTCTCACACTAATTCCCCTCATTTGCAGGCTACGTGACTCCAACGCCGTCTGTTGGGTTTTGTCAGATGGACTGGAAGGTAAGTTAAACCATTTGTGTTTTCACTAAGATGCCATTGGTCAACTCTCTCTTAACTACAGGTTCTAGACCACACTTTTACTTTCTGTGTATATTGCGATGGGATTGCTTAGATTGTTTATGACCGTTGCATATTAAATGCTACTGCCAAAAGCTTAATTTGTGTATGTCCCTTTAAGGTGTGATCACACACCGCAGAGGTGTTAGACCTTCCCCAGAATTCGTCCAAGCATTAGGCAAATACCTAGAGCTTCTTGACACCGCTAGTCCTTGCATAGCACTTCCAAGCTGGAAGTGGTTACTCTCTTCACTAGCTCCGCATTCACACAACAGTGGATATAAGTGGATGGAGAATGGAGTCTGTACAACTCTGTATTCAAGTTGGCAGGTCCCGTGCTCTGCAAGTGTCCGTGGAGCCACTCGGCAGCACTTTGAGCAAATATAATTTCGTCTGCGAATTTATTCCGTTCCAGCTCCTAGAGCTATATTTGAATGAGTAAACCGTCTTATCTTGAAATCTGATCTGCCACTGCGTCAGCGCCATTTCTATCCAACTTCCTCATTGCGTGTGCACGTGGATATTTTTCAAAATTTGCCAGTTCCACCCATCTCATCAGGTTTCGCGTTGACATACTTTATCAGCCGCTCAAGCTTAATAGAAGGAGTGTGGGAAATCTATCCGGCTTCATGCGTACTCCCGTAGCCCCTATTTTGGAACTTGACTATCTACAATAGAGGAGGTCAATCCGCGATCAAAATATCCCAGAAGCACAGTCGAGTACTATTTGTGTTTTGTATACTTCAACAGGCCGAATAAGGCAGCTTCCCGACTTGACAGGTGTAAATGTCGTAGTAAACTCGTCAAATGCATGGTGAGAATATGAGGAATGCGAGCGGTGCTGCCACTGCTACATGTCAACGAACATGTAGCATAATCGCAGTGATGCTTCTGCCATCCGCTAGCAGTAATCATCCAGTCATCCTGTTAAATGGACAACTGCCTGATCAGGCAACAAGCCTTCACTTACAGACTCAACAAAGCTGAGTGCATCCGGCGGGGGCAGTGAAAGTGCTAGGATGTCTTGAGTTCAATGGAACTGGCACAAGGCTAATGTGATTCAGCAATTGAAATGCGAAGTGCTTCTTCATGAAGGCAACCACTTAATTTGTCCTTTGGGTGGGTTGGCTCCACTCTCTAAGACGCACACACCACTCGCTGCTCCCTTATAGCCAAAATGCGTCAGGGTTAAGGCGACTTTGACGCCTACCACGGACCCTCAGAATAGACAAAGCGTGATTGTGCAACACCTGCTCCTTTCACGGGGCAGACGTGGGCAGTTAACAGCATTAATAACCTAAATTTTACCTTGGAAATTTAAGAGAAGGAGTAGTTGGCAATTTATGCCAATTGCAGGGCATGTTTTATTCAGCCCTGGGAATGTTCATTCACGTGGAATATTCAATCTACGGTGCAACCATAGTGATGTTTAGTGACTTCGCAGCCCTTCAGCCCATGATTCCGCTTTGTAAGGCTGCATTTAGGTTGTAGGAGCTGCACCTTCTCTTACATGACATTTTGTGATAATAGGTTAAGATGCTGAGTACAGTTGGAAGCATAAAAGTGCTACTGAACTGGATGTGCTGACATGTGGAAAATTGGGAAAAGAAGGAGCATAAGGCGATAGTCCTGCGCTCAAACGACCCTTCTTTCAGCCATTGGAAGTTGTTGGCAATTCGCTTAAATATCCCAGAAGCACAGTCGAGTACTATTTGTGTTTTGTATACTTCAACAGGCCGAATAAGGCAGCTTCCCGACTTGACAGGTGTAAATGTCGTAGTAAACTCGTCAAATGCATGGTGAGAATATGAGGAATGCGAGCGGTGCTGCCACTGCTACATGTCAACGAACATGTAGCATAATCGCAGTGATGCTTCTGCCATCCGCTAGCAGTAATCATCCAGTCATCCTGTTAAATGGACAACTGCCTGATCAGGCAACAAGCCTTCACTTACAGACTCAACAAAGCTGAGTGCATCCGGCGGGGGCAGTGAAAGTGCTAGGATGTCTTGAGTTCAATGGAACTGGCACAAGGCTAATGTGATTCAGCAATTGAAATGCGAAGTGCTTCTTCATGAAGGCAACCACTTAATTTGTCCTTTGGGTGGGTTGGCTCCACTCTCTAAGACGCACACACCACTCGCTGCTCCCTTATAGCCAAAATGCGTCAGGGTTAAGGCGACTTTGACGCCTACCACGGACCCTCAGAATAGACAAAGCGTGATTGTGCAACACCTGCTCCTTTCACGGGGCAGACGTGGGCAGTTAACAGCATTAATAACCTAAATTTTACCTTGGAAATTTAAGAGAAGGAGTAGTTGGCAATTTATGCCAATTGCAGGGCATGTTTTATTCAGCCCTGGGAATGTTCATTCACGTGGAATATTCAATCTACGGTGCAACCATAGTGATGTTTAGTGACTTCGCAGCCCTTCAGCCCATGATTCCGCTTTGTAAGGCTGCATTTAGGTTGTAGGAGCTGCACCTTCTCTTACATGACATTTTGTGATAATAGGTTAAGATGCTGAGTACAGTTGGAAGCATAAAAGTGCTACTGAACTGGATGTGCTGACATGTGGAAAATTGGGAAAAGAAGGAGCATAAGGCGATAGTCCTGCGCTCAAACGACCCTTCTTTCAGCCATTGGAAGTTGTTGGCAATTCGCTTGCAAAGTGTTATTGGCGACACTTCATTTGGCAGTGGTCGTGGTGATGCTGACGCTACCGCCTGTAGCCACACGGTTGCAGTGGCATTGAGGCTTAGTGAATGCTGTTGTTTGGCTAGCACCTTTAAGTGCACGCATAAAAGTATACACTGGTGATGACGGTAACAGCATTAAATGGTGCTGTAAGCGCCTGCTATTCATTTTTCGTCTCTATAATCGGTAATCCTCATTGCCTTTTTTCAAGTAATAAGGCTTGCAGTTGGAGTGTCGAATATGCCTTTTCCCATAAAGCCAGCTTTTGATGGATGGGATTGGTTTGAGAAGTACAGATAATATTGTATGGCGGATGCGATTCTTGTGCCAAAATGATGAAAATAAGGTAAAAGAGAGAAGAGTGAACTTTGCCCAGCGAATATTGCGGGCAACGCCTTGTTTGTGGCCATTGTTGTCGCCTTTTCATGGCCTTTTAAATTAATTCAATCTGACCTGATCTAACTGCCATTCCTCGTAGCAGACTAATGCTAAAGATTGCCTTTTAAATAAAAGTCCGTTCTATTAACCATTCATAAATGACCACCTGGTTAGAGAAACCACTACATCCCACAAAGCAGTTCCATGCCTTATTTTGGTGATGGAATGACTGAGCGAAATGCTTCACACTAACCAACAGGTAGATGGGCAAAGCCTATTAGTCAGGTCTCAGTTCTAGTAATTTAAAGAAAGAAGTTAGCAGCGATTATATTTAGCCTTCCAAGTACGATTGTTCGATAGGCCATGTTGTGTGGCGCATGATGTCACTGCGGAGATGAGTTGACGACGTCACCGTAAAATTGATTACAAGTAAAATTCAGAGACAACGTGTCAAACAAGTACTTACTCGAGCTAAGTACACGCAAGCTACCATGCTTGAATGCAGGCGACTCCCCAATTCTGACCACGTCTTCCACATTCATTGCTAGATTGTGTGCTTCTTCCAATGGCTAAGCACAACTTGACTAGCCACTTACAAAAGTGGGTGTAAACCCCAGCTACGCTAACGAATTAAAACAAATGTGCATAGAATTTGTACATGCTCCTTGGGTAAAATGATCTCGGCACTCGAAACAATGTGATTGAGCCTCTCGTTTGAATGGAATGATCTTTGTAAACCTTGAATGGGGATACAAATCGTTGGAGGAATTATGGACAGTCAAAATTCGACGCCACTATCGCCAACCGCGTAAAGAGAAGACAGAGGAAGCAGAAGAAGAAAAAGGCATGAATAAACCATGTAGTGACTGGTAGACGCATCAAACGTCTAGTTTAAAATGACACAGCCAGTCTAATTATAATCACCAGTAGTACATTTGTCTGGAATGCAAAAGCAACTCGCTCAATCACAATCTCTCCTCATAAGAAAGCGAATAGGATCAAGGCATGATGACTCATCCCCAATTTAGAGAGAGAAAAGGGTGTAAAATACACACACGTGCGTATAAAAATGGCAATATAAGTGGGGATGATGGGAGCGCTAAGAAGTAAAGCGCTTAGTGTCCAGTCGCCGATGTGTGGTTGGCTAGTGGATGAGTGCAGCAAACGTTTCAATGGCCATCATTGTGAAGACATGGAAATCAGTCTAACGACTCACATGTCTAAGTGTGTCCTTATTAAAAGACCCAAGTTCATCCAAAATAGGGAGTCGATTGGTTGGGAAAGGTTTTGAGACACCACCAGCACAAGGAGCGGCCAGTCCAGAAAGGGGCGGACGACACGGTGAGGGAGGGCATGTTGTTGCTGGCGGAGATGCAGGTGGGATGGCGCCAACTCCTGCTATACCTTCGGTAGCAGCATTACGCGATGACAATGGTGGGATGAGATGAGAAGGAATGGACTGCTGCGAAGATGGAGACACTGATTTCTGCTTCAGTAGACAAGTGAGAAAGGAAATAGGCAAGCAGAGATGTGGAAGTGATGCGGTAAAAATAGACGCCCTTTTGGCTTTCATCCATACACACACGCACATTCGTACGCAGGTACAAAACTGCAAATGCATACCTCTGCCCTCCCTACCTAGTCACAAGTTTGTCACTTTTGGCTCGAGAAGTCAGCTTCCAGGTCGCACAAGCCACGTTCCATACGCAAGCTTCAATGGGGAGCCACGTCAATCAACTAAAACGGTTTTGTGATTCCATTCACACCTAGTAAAGGTAGGAACGGGAACGAGGCAGGAGTCTGACTGAGTGATTGAGGACACAAGAAAAATAGGCACTGGCAGAACAGGGGAGCAAAAGGAAAGGCGAAGACGGTTGAAGCGAACAACGTGTGAGACAATAATTTGGAGGAATGGTGAAGCATTGGGGAGCATTCTTCCTCGGATGTGAAGTTGGCAATGAACGAACAATATTGTCAAAACTGGCCTCATTTAAAGCATCAGCAGTTGCATGTGCATCGCTACTACAGTAGGTCTCTCCCACTACTCCAACTGCTAGCTCCAACTTGTGGGGGAGGGTGAGTAGGACATTTGCTGTAGGGTTTGCATAGAGTGGCAAATGGAAGGCAAGAAATGTGAAATAGGTCTGATTCTGACTCCCTAGTTTACTTATCCAAGTCAGACGATCAAACCAGTCCTTGATTTGTTGGAGAGGAGCAATGCATCATGGGACCTAACAGACGACGATTAAGTGAGAAGAAAAACCGATGAAAGAGGGAGAGGATGTAGGGAGAAGCAGCAAACAGGGAAGAATAAGGGAATAGAAAGAAGCACTGGTAAGTGGACAACCAAAAAGCCTATCGCAGACGCTGTTCAACACTGATTTTGACTCCACAGCACTAAGAAGGTAAAATAACGCCAAACGACGAAATGTTGATGGAGCGGCCTTGAATTGAAAGAGCACACTGCAGCTGAGTCACACCGACTTCAGCTACAATGGTCGAACTGGTAACAGTACTTAAAGATGGCATCACCGTCACGATGGGTAAGCCATGGGGACAGTCGTCAGTCACCCTTTGTGCCTCGTGGCCGATCCCGAAGGAGATGTGCTGTTGGGAGTGTTAGCACATCTTCACGAGGCCGTAGAGGCGGATGATGCAGAAGTAAGTGGAGTTGCGCAAAGTGACTGACATCCTGCTGCTGACATCCTGTCTGCTAATTTCTACACTACCATTAAAATTGGGATTGATCATTAGAATTTCAGATTTTGCGACTGAATTGTCTGCTGTTCAATTCTGCTTTTCCGCCATTTCGGAGAATCTTAAACTATTATGTGTGAGAAATAAAGGAGACGAAGGCTTAGTAAACATCTATTTCACTAATTCACCACGAAATCTGCTGCTCAGTTTATTTCTACCCGTAGCAAGCAGAGGTGTCAGAATGGTTGCCAGTCTGTGCCTTCTAATGACAATCGTCCCAGATGCAATGAGGGAATGCAAGAGACAGATTTTATAGTCAGTCGACGGTAGCTAGACGCAGTCACAAGTACTTGTCAAGTCTCATCTGAGCACACTGGTGCAGCGGATTCGCCTCATCATGTATCAATGCAATGACGAACCTACCAATGCACCATAGTGATCAATTAAAAAGAACATTCCCCCGTAACTGTGGAAAGGCGTCAACGAACTCACATTTTGCATTTGCCTATTGTCGGATAACCCAAACTCATCCGCTTTGGAAGGCGAAGGGACGGCGATGCGTTGGAGTGTGATGGCTTCAGTTATGTCAGCATTTAAGTGGACGGCGTTCGGTATATGAGGCGACATTGGAACTAACGCTGGTCTTGGCGGTATTTGTGGTGGCAGTGGTCGTGGTGGAAAAGGGATGACTTCACCTCCGTCTTCATCTCGACGCGAAGGTGTTTGCGATGGTGTCGGCGCAGGAGAGATATTGGGACTGCAATTTGATTGATTCTGTAGAGCGGCTATGTCGTAACCATGGTTAATATTCGCTTCCGGTGGTGGTGGTGACTGCAGAAGATGTGGTAGTTTTGAAGGCGGGTTCATTGCGTCTGTGTGCTGTAGAGAGAGATGGCATTCGCGTTATAGCAAGCGTCTTCTCTGATTAAACTGAAGCTATTTCTCGATGGGGATGAGATTAGCCAATAGAGCACTTTATGCTCCATTCACATGGAAAACACACCAAACTAAATTTCCTCGAGCTGTATCAAGACCATGTCATTGAGAGAAGTTATTCTGCAAAAGCTAGCTTGAAGGCTTCCTTGTGAATGAAATTCCACGCACAAAGCGTCAAGACGATGCTACAAACACTGCGTGGAACCGCAATAATGCGGGATTCTCTCGTGCTGAATGAGTGCTTCGTCTTCTTGAGAACTCTATGAGTACTGTCTAGCTTTAATGCCAATGCATAATAGATGCATGCATGTGAACCTTCATTTTACCTGGTCGGGAATTTGTAAGAGGAAAGAAAACTAGCAATACTTTAAGTACCACTAAGATGACATTAAAATATTTCCTCAGAGGGAGTTTTAAAGCAGTGTGAAACTCATTCTGTTGTGGTCTGGGCACATGGGATGGCTGCGAATGCGTTAAGCAGAGGTGAGTAACTTCACCTTACATCTTGACACCACTTTGTTGAATAAACACACTCTTGAAGACGTTTGCTGAACTCAGTCACATTTGCTTCTCAGGCCTCATTCAAGCACACTGGTACGGCGGATTCGCCCAGTCATGATTCACTGCAACGGCGAATCCACCGACACACTGCAATGATCAACGCAAAAAAATATTCCTGTAAAATCGGGTGACACCTTCCTTGATTCCTTGATTGAGTGGTGAGTCAAGAGTATGCAAGAGCGCTATAACATGACCGTGCTGAAGTCCTCACCGCATTAAAAGATCAGGAGATGAGGGCAGAACACCAATGTTATAGGGGAACATTATAAATTAGGTAGTGCATGAGAGGGAGTCAAACCACTCACACGCATCACTTCTCTAACACCAAATGTTTTAAATGCATTCGATTTGGAAGGAGGGATGGTGGTTGCACGTTCTGCACCGCCGCCAGTTTCCTCTCTAGGTGGTAGAGGTGGTGCATGTGGGATGACAGCGCCTCCGATTTTACCTCCTTGTTCAGGCACTCGCGGTGGTATCGGCGGAGGAGTGGCACTAGAATATGAGGGATGGCGTCTTTGATATCCTGCAGACCAGACACCCTGATTCAGCGCAAAATTGCTCCCCATTTGCGCCGGTGTAGGGGGTAGGTCGCGAGTTTGGTTAGGAAGCATTCGCGATTGTGGCGACTGCGGGATACGCGATGACATAGTCGGTTGCATGGCTTCTGTGAACTATAGCACAGAATGGCATTCGCTTTTTACAAAGCGACCAAATCTGATTTAACACAAACAGCTTTGTACTGGAGTTCGGATTAGCTAATAGAGTAAGTGTTTATAACTTTAAACGCGAAAC
This sequence comes from Taenia asiatica, assembly GCA_001693035.2. Taxonomy (NCBI): domain Eukaryota; kingdom Metazoa; phylum Platyhelminthes; class Cestoda; order Cyclophyllidea; family Taeniidae; genus Taenia; species Taenia asiatica. Next base: position 3,528 of record LWMJ02000469.1, on the reverse strand, counting down.
ATGCAAAAATAATGCTCTCCTAGCTGCTTAAGTTCCATGTAGGCTCTATTGATGCCAAAATTATGCATAAACCATGTCGATATGATGGCACAATAAATCGCGTAAACCTGCGATATCACGGAATTAATGTCTTTGCTACTTAATTACTGCATGAGTACTATGAGGCTTCGCAGCAGGTAAAAACACGACTATAAAATGAAAAGCTATTTTTGGTACAAAGGCAATAAGAACAAAGGGTGATAATATCTGCTTCCAAAGGGCCCTTATACAAGTGAGAAATTCATTCAACTATGATTTGAGGCATGGGTCGTTGGTCAACTGCTATCCCAATAGTAACTACATCCCACACCCGTTCCGCTGACCTAGACTCCATGTATCCCTAAGCATTGTTTCCATATAAAGGCTAAGAGACCGAGTTTTGCAAATCCATCACGCTAATCTGGTGAAGGCAGATGGGAAGTGGCATTGCATTTCGACATCCACAAATGCGTTAAGCAGAGGTGGGTAACTTCACCTTACATCTTGCCATCACCTTGTCGAAATAAAGCGCTCTTGAGGACGAGCAATTGCCTCGTCTGGGATTGTACCGGCTAAGTACTAGGCCAGTGGCAATAGCTTGAAGAAGAGGCAATCACACTCCCAGTACGGACTCTACCTTCCTACTCACGAATGGTTTCACTCAACTCACCGGCATATTGTCTGCAACAAAAGTCATGGAGCGAGTAATGGTCCTTAAATCTTGCACAAAGACCCGCTTTCCGACTGCTGTAAGGAGTAATCAAATGGATCTCGTCGGTACAAAAAGAGTCCACACTAACACAGCTCGATTCTCTTGTTAGTCGTAAAGATCGCTTCGATAATTCTGCATTCGTTAAAATTCATGCCTAATGAATGGCCTGGAGCGCCTTCCAACCACAAACTAGAATCAATTGGCAGATGCGACATGGAAGATGCAGCAATAAAACTAATGGCAACAAGTGAAGGCAGAACCACAGCTGCTGTAAAATATTACTGGGAGGAAAGTGGGCAGCAAACAAACGGCGACAAAAGTGTAGGAGAAGCAGAATTCTTTAAAGGGTATGCTTTCGGTCTGGGTGAGATCCTACATGCGAACTGCAGATGCTGTGGAACACAAGTAGCATCTTAGTGAGCGAATGCAGTCAACGTTAAATGTCACTTTCACCTGGTGAGTTGGCATGAGATCAGCATCCACTTGAACAGCATCAATTTGCTGTGTGTCAGCGTTGAAGCCAACATGCAGCTCATGGTGAAAGGGCCCACAGAAGATGACTGGCTTCTTTGGCATCGCCTATGAAGAAAGAAGAGAAGTAAGCAACAGTTGGAGAGTTGAAGTGTTGACTACCTGATTCGGAGAGTGAGATAATAGCTACAGATTGAGCGTCTTTATTTAGCGGAAGGAGGCACTTCAATTGGATGTGAGCCACGCACACAGACACCCACACACACGTCGTCTTTGCAGGTTTGGAGTCTCTCTTTTCGCACAAATGAATCAATTTACGTGCGAGACGTTGAGCTGTAGACTGCGCGAGAGACATTTCATGCCAGAGCACCAATGAGGGCAGGCTAAAGCATTTGGATTGGTGGCAAAATATTCGAAGAGACAAACGGTCTGGATGATGCGCAACTGTGTCTTGACGAGGGATGTGTCACGTCAAGTAAGTAAAGAATGGTCGAATTGCCAGTACATCAAAGTAGGGTTGGATAGGGATGGAGGGAGAGGAAAGTGTGAATGATTGGTTGAGGCGAAGAATGGAGAAGAAGCTGAAGCGAAAGCTTGACTCTAGCAAGCACGCAAAATAACCGGCTTCTACAGAGCGTTCAGTGCCGATCGAAGTGGCTGCAAAGTAATCATTTGTCTGATTTTATAACACATTAGCAGTGCTCGTTTCTTCCACTACCCAACGCCTTCACCAACCTGCAGTCAAATTGCAGCGGAATCGCAAAGTGTATTCACTACCTTCGATATTGCTTGAGAATCAGCAGTCTCCTTCGACTAGCGAGAAGTTCAATCAACACAGACAGTGTGATTTTCATTGATCATCCTCTACTGTGCAAAAGCGATTTTACACATGAAACAACCTGCCAACTCTGCATGTTCTGTACCTCCATCAACCACTGTGAATCTATCCTTCCCACCCTTTTTCCCTACCTCCCCACCTCCCTCCCTTTCTCCCTCCCATTTTTGCTCATCTTTGATTGTCAACAGACTAGACATCTAATTTGAACGCATTGGGTCCAGTCACAGGTTCATTCAATCCGCATTCTTCGTACCCAGTCATGACCTAGGATGACCTCATACCGCTACAGTTAGTTCAACATCAATGCAGACAGTGCGTGCTTCACTTCGTGGCATTCCACATCCAACTCCATTGGCCGAGTGAAGGAGTTGGTTAGGTGTCACGCAGTGGAGACGAGAAGGTATAGGCCTCTCCTTCTTCTTGTTCTCCTTACTCAGCATCTTCGCATTAATTACTTGGACATTTACTTGCTATAAAATCTGCCACCCAACGTTAAGCTAGGGCGCTCAATCGAAGCACTTACAACTCCTGACTTCTACTTCTGCGCTTTCCTTCAGTCGCGACAGTCAGTCAAAGTGTCACTGTGATACAGAAGCACATCAGGGGGGTGCTTGTGTCCACAGGCAGATTATTTGCAAGAAAGGCGATTGCAGGGGCTATAATTGTGACAAGCTTTCAGGTAATGCGGAATCCCTGAGACTGATAGACTCTCGTAAGTCAGGTGGCACTGGGGGGCAATTAACAAGATGGAACGATTTGGAATGACTAGGCGTTTCTGAGGGTGAACCATGCACGATAGATCAGAGAGTCCTATGTCCGCTTAGCTTTTACTCACGTCTATCATAATCTAGTCTGGGTTTCTATTCTAGTCCGTTTTGACCAAGTCCAATCCAGTCGGATCTAGTCAAGCCTAGACACACTTTAAAATTCTTCCTCCTCCACCATTACCATCGCAAATGCCTTCGCGGAGAGTTGGAGTCGGAGGTGAGGTCACTCCATCGCCGTCGCCGTCATCACCATCACCACCACCACCAACGCGTACATAGAACGCCGTCCACTTGAATGCCGACGAAGCTAAAGCCATTGCTCTCCCTAACATCGCATGGCTCCTCCCCCACCATTGTCATCGCGTAACCCTGCAACTAAAGATATAGGCGGAGGTGGCGCCATTCCATTTGCACCTTTACCAACAAGACCATCTCATCGTCCACAGTGTCATCCGCCCCTCTCTAAACCGGCTATCTTTTCCTCTGATGGTGATGACAGCAATGACTGTGACTCAAAACCTTCCACAGCCAATCAACTTCCTGCTTGGGATGAAATCTGGCTTTCAAGAAAGCATTAAGTAATGCGGGTTATTACACTCGTTTTCATTCCCTCATACTGATGGCCATTGGAGCGTTTACTGCACTCATCCACTAGCCAATCACATATCGTCGTCTCGATGACAAGCGCTTTATTCCTTAATGCTTCTAGGACGAAAACTAAA
>LWMJ02000468.1:2112-48104 GCA_001693035.2 Taenia asiatica | reverse complement strand
CCCTCCCTCCCTCCCTCCCTCACAACTGGATAAATACTAGGGAGCAGAGATGAAGAACTGCACCTGCACTGAGAAGCATCCGAAGTATGAGCGTCAAGGACCGCGGCTGATCCGTTGCGCTCATTACACACAACTGAAATCAATGACTGTGAGTAAAACATGGACTTGCACTCAGACCGGTAATCCAATTTAGACTCCTTCTTTGACACCACAACACGCTTGCAATCCAGTACTGTCATAAATTCATGTTAGGGTAACTATGAATAGGAGAATAATTCAGTGCTCCCACTCATGTGGTTGAAGGAGAGGAGAATGAGATTGTGTTGTAGTCTGTGGATTGGATCTGCCTAGGCAGGTGACTAAAATCCCTGCTCTACACACCCTCGAACATGGCCACGAATGCAATCCAACACTGGGAGGAGGGAAGGAGGAGGCGAATGGTTGCTAACGTGATAGAGTTAACGAAAATGTGACGCATTTGAATCTAAACATCTTGCAAGCTCACATCAGGTACCCACGGACGACGAACTGAAGCAGGTCACTTCGGTAGGGAAGAGCTACCTTGACGCCCATATGCATTGAGGACTATTTATCTCCGTAAGCAGGGGATATGATTCTAACGACTAAATAGAGCATCTATTGCCCGAGATGCACCCCTCAGTTGGGTAAATCGGTGAGCTGAGATCGGTGAGTCGACTGTTCACCGTCGCTAGATGCAAGCGAAAGAGTCGCTTGACTCGTCGTCGGAAGCTCTGTGCATTGATCCAAGTCTATTCTCAGGCTCACGTATCTCATTGTCCGGGGATGGATACAGTGAACCTGACAACTAGTGTAATGTAACACCGGGAGGAGGGGGAGGCGGAGACGCAACCGCATGGGCTGGCTAGAACCAACTTCATTGTTTGTATATAATGCTTGGGTGCATGCATAAAGGCTTTTTCGTGTACTCCAGATGAACACAGTTGACGTTTTTTCTGGAAGGATTTGCAGTGAGGATTCATCATATGGTGACGCAAATGCGATCAAGGCATAAGTAGGAAAAGAGCTGGTGACTTACTACCAAGATTTCAACGAAATGGGCATATGTAAGTTCTTGGCCAATTTTCCTAGGTCTTTGCCTGTGCACACCGTTGACCTTTATCAATGAGGAGAGTAGGAGTGCCTCGTGCGAGTGCGCGTGTCCTGCTTTGCATCGATCGCCTAACCAGTTGGCCAATCCGCAACTGCTCCGAGACCAACGCTTCGATCGACTGATCGATTAGTGCGCATGAGTCAGCAACGAGATGCACGTCGAGATGACTGATCCGCGCCCATGTAGTTTACCTGCTGAAAACCACCTGCAGTGAGTAGGAGACTGATTAGCCTTTTGTAATTTCTGGATTTTAATTTTACATCCACATTGAACAAGGATTGAGCAGTCCTTCCGAATGCAACACATTTTCGGCCTCGGATGCGATAAGTCAAATGAGGTGTGGCGATGCCCACACAACTGACGTGGCTAGAATGTCTTCAATTCCATTCAGACGCTAGCAGTAGGGCAGTTACGAGAAACATGGTTCAATGCAGCGGTGAAGGCTTGAGCACACTCAAGCACTCCTTCAAAGGCGCTGCAGCTCCATTCGCGTCAACTGTGGTTGTCGAAGACTTTTGGAAGAAGGTAAATGGAACATCCTCGCATAAAACATGCACAGAACGTCTCGTTGGGCACAAACTAACCGTAGTAACCCCTGAGTCGGAATCCACACGCATCAAAGCAAAGGACGGAGTGATAGCAGACCAAGCTTTTTAGGAGCGACATATACATTTCAATCAGCGATGGCAAGAGGGTATGTTAGCTGACGACGTTTTCCTTCCTTTGAGCATCTAGGACCCGGCTGACCAAATCTCAACAACTGCTCTTCGAACCGACAAAGGAGCCAGCACAGAGATAGACATTTCACCAGCATGCAGCCAGTGACCTTGCGATCGACAAATCAAACCAATCAGTAAGGAGCGAATGTTTATTTAACTTGATGGGTTTTCGGTAAAGAAAATGAATGAGAACTGAAGTCACTTTTTGTGTGAAACACATCAAAGCCTAAGTTTTCTTATTTTGAACAAGAAGAAGGAACGAAATGATGGCCAAATAAGGAGGGAGTAGTTAGAATAACGAGGAACAAAATTCATGCACTATGGCGCCTGGAGATATGGCTAAAGGCGGGAGAGGGCTAATACCTAAGCTAAAACCATGCTCTCAATGTACAAATCAGGTCTTTGCTTCATGCAATCAAAACTTGCTGTGAAATGACGGGTGGATTCAACCTGTCTACCAGCACTAAATCTGTGCATGTTGCAGCATTTCTTTCGCCTCTTGTAAGAGCTATGGCGTATCGTTGAAGGAAGACGCAGAGCAGTGACCCTAACACTACAACGACTGTTAGTCCCCTTCCTCACCTTTAGCGAGGAGAACTAAACAAACGTGCCTAGGTGCGCATGCCTGGTGCAAAAGTCACCAAGGCAGCTTTGGTGAACTTCTCGTTACTTCTTGTCTACTATTCACTTTGACGTACACCTCACCACCCCAAAGCTCCTTTAGCCGCGTGTGTGTGTGAGCGGAAACAACCTGCTTCAACTTAATAAGTGTCAGTCCTAGACACACGTCCTCCAATATTTGATGTCAGGATAACTATATTCGAAAGAGCCATCTGTTGCTGCCTTCACATCCAGTGGGCTCAATCATACTGTCGGAGTTGATGGTGGGAGTTTCAATTGATGTGCCAGTACTCCTCATTTCATTTGACTTTTGTCTACTATTCACTTTGACGTACACCTCACCACCCCAAAGCTCCTTTAGCCGCGTGTGTGTGTGAGCGGAAACAACCTGCTTCAACTTAATAAGTGTCAGTCCTAGACACACGTCCTCCAATATTTGATGTCAGGATAACTATATTCGAAAGAGCCATCTGTTGCTGCCTTCACATCCAGTGGGCTCAATCATACTGTCGGAGTTGATGGTGGGAGTTTCAATTGATGTGCCAGTACTCCTCATTTCATTTGACTTGTTGTGCCTGTTTGGCTTAGCCACAACCACATTAGTGGTCATCTATTCAGGAAGCCGGAGTTCATGCAGCTGTGAGTGGAGTGAATGTGCAATGCCCCGACCAAGCACTACATCGCCTTTCGTAGCGCACTAGGTAAATTAAAAATAACCAGCAACAGCATCTACAATGGTTGGTAGGGCACTTGCTGAGAACATGATAGCTTTTGCATCCACATCCATTTCCTTTCAGTTGGGAGGCTCGAACAACCGGGCCCAACCACTTGTGGGAGTCGATTTCGGCAGACATTCTGCCACATTGCATTCCTTCGCAGGCACAGTATTCGCACTCAGTTATCCATTTTGAATGAGCTTCTCGCAATCACATCATTTTGGCCTTCATCACACAAGCAAATCGTCAAGTCCTATTTTTGAGAATCGTTCCAGTCCTTTATTCTCCCCTTGATCGTCTTGATCGTCATCCCCACTCCCAGCATTTTAGTCGCGCTAAGTTGACGTGGAATTTGCAGCCTTTCGATTTCGAAATCTTACATTCATCTGATCTTTTGTGCCTTTTTCAGACAGGCATTTTGCGCAAGTGATTTTCTCTTTTAAGAGATATTTTTTGCCAAATCTGAGCTAACACGTTGACAATGCAGGATCATGGTGACTGGTCAGTTGGCGACTACTGTAATAGTTAAGTTGAATCCTGTGCTGGCTAGCATCGGCAAGAGGGATGGCAAATAGTGTTTACTATCAGGTTACGATTAATCGTGAAAACGACGCAAAGACTGCATTTTCATCAGTCTGCCTGCCTCACACTGCTGGCTGTACCAACCGAAAGTTGTCCAGTCCTACCACGATCAGCAAAGGAATTTACTAAGTCGAAAATAATTTCTACATCTTTTTCCCAAGTTGGTCAGCACTACCAAAATGGGACCTGTAGTTCCCTAACTAACTCTTTCCTCTTACCCTTCTCTTCCTGATTTCAAAGCACGTTAAATGAATGAATGAATAGATGTCGCTATCGACGTCATTCCTTCCAATTCAAATGTGCTCTCTTGTGTTTTGAAGACGTGCCTAAGCAAATGCTGCTGGTGGCAATATGTTTGAGAAGGTAGCGCCCAACCCATGGGTGTGATGAAAGCTGCGATACTTAATGCAATCCAATAGCTCGTCCGGTGCTCCTATTCTCACATTACTGTTATTTTGTGCCCATCAATGAACCTCTCTCCGTGATCCAACATCTAAAACAAACACACAAACACATTCAACACTACGGAAGCCCTGCGGCATGATGGTCAATGTCCTCGGAAGTCCGGTGAAGCTCACAACCACGGAGCACTAGGAGCTGTTCATGAATCCCCTTGCAGCACCCTAAACGGATAATCGAATCCAGCTCCATCATTTCGTGCCTGTTCGCGTCTTGCCACAAGATCAACTTACCCTTCCTTATCCCATCTATTTTGCTTTGAAACGCCCCTCCCCCCTTGTTCATTTCTGCAAGTGCTAGACACACCAAGAGGACGTCCCTGTAGCCTCCAACGCATAACAGCAACAAATACTAGATAGCGCACACAAATAACTGCACCAACTTTGGCGGCTACTACTCACTTATTTGGGTGTCATTTTTAGTCGAAAATGTTATAAGGACAATCTCTTCTTCAGAAGCATCGACACATGCACAGTGTGCCCGATAGAGGGATCGCTGCATCGAATGTTTAGCAAGTGCACTAACAAGTCGATGCACACGGTGAACCCACATTATCTTGTTAAAGATTTCCCAAATTACATGCATGTGACATCACGAGCACACTGTCAGCTGACACATAAGCACGCGGCGGTGCTACAGTAGTACCCAAAACTACTCGTTAAACTGGAAAACGAACTACTCATTGTTGTGTGAAAGCAGGAATCTATCCAGATGAAGTCGATTTAATTGACATCCCCTTGCAACAAATTTTTGTAAAAATGTACCGCAACCAAGCAGCTGTAGGAGTCAACGTCATCAATGGAGCGGTGGTAACCCTGTAGTGGCGATGGGACTACGACAATGGCAAGCCATGCAGAAGAATGCGGCAGGGCTATAAAACCTCCACCTTCAGCCGCGGAGGCGGACCGAGTCATCAAGTCTAGTCCACGTATTTATGTGTGTGTTTGTGCGTTGGTGCACTTTGAGTTAACTATTGGGTCTCGTTGATGGCATCTGAACACAGAATCGAAAAGGTCTTTTGAAGTAAATGAAATTGAGCTTCTCACTAAACAGAATACATTGTTTGTTGCCAATCAACCCTGGATGTGCAGAAGGAGGAAGATAGCACAATTATTTCGAATTCGGTTCAACCATACTGGAAGGGGCTAATGGTGCTTGGAAGCAGTGGAGATTGAGTGGGACCGCCACTTCTGCATAACCCAATTTCCTAGGCTTACATGCCGCTTGAACGGGTATGCTCCTTCCACACAACCCACCGACCACCGACCGAGGCGCTGCTCCTGCTGCTAAATATCGAGCAAAGATATTGCAGTCCTCTCAACGACCTTCATCCCAACGTGGTCGCTTCCACCTCTCCTTCAATGTGCATTTTGGCTGCATTTGCGATTGCAAAAACAGCATATGTTTTGTAATGTATGAACTTGACCGTACTGACATCGACAACTGCCAAAGCATGGACACATGCGTCAACTGTTTTAGCAAAGACACCAACGAATAGCCGTATAAGGTGAATCCCACATTATCTAGGTAACGATTGCCTACCTTTCCACTCCTTCGTCCGCTGATAAATCATACTTCAACATAAATTGCATAGCTTATGCGGCGACTGACTCATGCACACGGAGAAGTGAATGTCAAGCATTATGCGTTGGTTTGAATGCATTACCAATGAAGACTGTCCTTACCCAATCGGTCCGCCCATTTTAAAAAGGCCAGTGCCAAGGATGAAGTGATAAACTTCAAACAAATTACTATGGTCAGTGGAACTCTCTCACTCCTAAGGTCAAAAGTAGCCTCAAGTCCCACGTGACCTCTACTGTGATCCATTGTCCACCAGATAATCCCGAACACCGATTTGAAAGTCTGGTGCATTGTCTTAGCCCAAGTCATCATCTGCCAAGAAGAGGAAACACTCCCTTCAGCCAATCGCTCCATCGCTGCCAAGATAGTGGCCGAAGACGATGAGATGTACACAAAGTGCCTCCAACCTCCAGCAACACAAGCTCGCTGTGTCCCACTTCCAATCGAAATCGGGAAATGCATGGGTTAACAATTTGTTTAGACGCGGAATCCACCTACCCGTAATGGTCGAAAAGCTCGACGACACAAATGCCAATTCCTAATGTAGATTGGTTAAGGTCCCATCAACAGTCGCTCGCAGCCCCACACTACAACAGCAGCAATTGGTGGTAAAATCAAGCACCTCCTGTTCAGACTCCCTGCATTACAATTCAGATTTGGGTAAGTTCTCATCTCCTCATCCCTCTTTCTCTTAACCGGCTTCTTTCTTCCTGTAAAACTGTAACTGACGGACGTGGACTAGGTTCGCTAACTAACAAGCCGCCTGCAGCAGAAGGGAAGGAGACGGCAGTAAAAAGGAAAAATTAACTCTCCCAAGAACCAGACTGGAGTGGAAACCATGGCGCCTATTTCTCATCCACCTACCCAGACAGTGATGGCACGACAGCCCTTTCATCACCAAACGGAAGCATCGACGCTCTTTACAATGTCCCACTTTCTTAAGCTGCAGCTGTTGCTGTGAGCATCGTAGACGACTTCTTAGCGCAACTTACTCGTCTCCTCGATAACAGAAAGGAGAGACTTCGAGAGCTACCATGCATACATGCAAATATACTCGCCGAGCCACAATTAAGCTATGAAGAACAAACATCGCTGATAATTTGATGCACATCGACGAGGCTACACCGACCATATAGATACGCTACCTAGTCGCTAGAATCATTGTCCCCTACTTACTGTGCCAAAACAGCTCTCGATGCATGAGGACGTCAATGCATTTGTTCTGTGTCGAGTCGAACTGCTTCATTTCGTCGTCAGTGGGCGTCTAGTGTGAGTTAGGCAACCTTTTAGCATCGGTCCGTCATTTGCCCATGTCACCATAGAGCTCGTCAATTAGCTACCACACATTGCTGCGTCCCAAGACGTCTTCCTTGAAAGGGAAAGAAGGCGTAATGCTTGGGCACTTTAAAAGCACGAAGTACTTACTGTTAGAATGAACACATTCACGAACTGACGTCCAACTAAAAAGTAATAGCTAGGACGACGAAACACAAAAATATTCATCGTAGCGCCTCGAGGCTTCCGCAGAGACTGCAAATGATATACCACTCAGGCTGAATGCATATGCTTGTGCTTCATGTGTGGTAAAAATTGCCGTGAAATGCTAAGCGGGTTGATTAACGTGCACACTGGCACCAAGTCGCCTTCTCAGTGGACGTTAGTTGAGCTGTATCTGATGCAGCAAATCCTTTACCTTTGGTGAGATGGTCCTGGAGTGTGGAATCAAGTCCTCGGTGCGGTGCTCGCGGAACATTTGCTTACTATACTTTCCAATCTTGCCTTGACTTGCGACAACCTTGGCCCTGCCTTCACAATTACATGCAACAATAGAGTCCACTCTTTGCCGGTGGTTTTACAAATTATACGACTTCCGCGACATTTAGCATTCCAAAATAGCCATCTTTTAATGTGTGACACTAGCCGCAACATTTGCGGTTGTTTCTTTGAAAGTCAACAAACTTTCGTCTTTATGTTTGCCACCCGTTCAAGTACTCCGTATTCATCGCAAACCCCTGCTCAATCCTTTGCTTCAGCTGTAGTACCCAGAGACCTCCTTGAAGGCAAGAGAAAGCATAATGCTAGCAAACAGCAGAGATCGGAGCTACTGGCATGGCTTGGAGACCAGATCATCCAGCTAGGACAATGTGATCACCCAAGTGGATGATTGGTGTGTTCACAGGGGATGTAACGAAATGGTGATGACATTGAGAGATTCACACGAATTACCTCCTCCTGTTTACCACCGCCTCCTTATCCTTACTGTGGTTTTGTACTAAGTAGCCTTGGCTTCATTTATGCCGTGCAACTAGTAGTTGCTTGGTGGGTCGTGGAGACACAGTCTAAGGTGAGGATTTGACTCCGCCCTCAAGTTGACCATGATAGTAAACGTACCTGATGACCAATAGTTCCCTGATCTGAACCAGCTTACAATCCAAGATAAGATCCATGTCGTCGTGCTTCGCGCCCACAATGGGTGGACGGCGTCCGTGTTTGAGCTAAATGTTTACCCATCTGTCCCCAGTGATGATTGGAAGTGAATTGCAGAGGGTTCTTGATGTGCCTATCGTCGTCTTCGTTTGCTGTTTGGGCAGTGATGGGAGAGCTCTGTGGCAAGAGTCACGATATTCGTGAGCACCAACCACTTTTGACCTTAAAGGCGTTTATGCTTATATGCTTATTAGCCGGTCATCACACGGTTTTTACTATCTCTAGCCTCGTATAATTTGCCACCATATGTTGTGGATGTGATTCTGTTGTTTGCGAAGCACATTTCAAGCATAGACATGAGGAGCATCAAGAATGTTTATTTCTACCTTGATGTTGATTGGAACGAAGTGGCTTACTTCACAATGTGAGCGCCTTATCCTCTTCCCTAACAGACACTTGCGCCGCCTTGAATGACTTAGTGGGTGACCAGCGAGATTCTTCGCCTCTCGAGACTGCATAGGACAGAGAAGTGCTCTGAGTGGATCGTATTCTCCATTGTACACTTGGCAAAGACACTGTTCGCCAATTGGTGACACTGCCATCAGATTGTGAGGAACTAGCAGAAGCCGGACTGACAGTTCGTGAGCCTCGATTTCATCAATCCTCATTGTAGTTTCAGTCATGTGGATGAGTTGCCTACCGACCCTGAGGCGAGAGTGCAGGGCCTTGTTCGCAGCATTATTCCCATCGGCTACTGCCAATGCATCCTCTCACTGACAAATTCTCTGCTTCCACTGACTGCAGCCTGTCTGTGCGCTGATTGTTTTGCACAAAATGCACTTCTCCGTGTCCTTTTTTGCATTCTCCCACATGCCTTTTCTGGGTTACGCTTCAACAACGCTACGCATTGAAGTGACGCAGGTGTCTCGTCACTTTGATGTAGCAGCGCAAGGTCACTGGGAGCTTACTCACTTTGTCATTCGAGCCGCTCATAGCATGAGCAATGGGAACTGACAGGCTGTCATGTCATATCCATGTTTAGGGCGGCGAAATGGGCAAGTCCTTTTTGAGGAACACAAGCTGAGTTTCCCTTTCACCTGAGTGTCACATAGGCACAAGCCAAGTTGGTTGTTTTACTTGCGCTATAATCTTTCCTTCACTAAAGACTTCATTAGGTTGCCATTCATGGGATCAGTCAGGGAGAATGTCCACTAAAATCTGCACTTTCGCTTCAAAGAGGTGAAAAGAAAGCCAACATCTTTGACCTCTAAAAGTCCATGATAAACTGCAGCAAGGGTAGCGTTGGTAAGAGTGTCGGAATAAGAATTATACATTCGAGTAAAGCACCATCATCCAACTGAACGCGTTGATGAACACCCAACAGCACCTGTTTCTTTGCGAAATCCAGGCAGCGTGTTGTATGAATTGACGCGCCTTGACTGTTGGGTTGTTGGCATGGCGTTACAGCATTCGTGCAATTTCGCTATGGAGTTAGGTAAGCAGACAGTCATGCACGTAGGCAGATCCACGGACAGAGAGATGAACGGATCTTTCCGCATTTGCCCGTCGATCCGCCCAAACCCTCATCTCCCAAGTAACCCATTAAAAGATGACATAGGTGTGCATTCGCCTGACCTATCAGTCGTGGAGTACATTCACTAACATGGCCAACCTGAGTGCATAGTCAAAACCACACCCTCGTCCATGTCGCTTCGACCCGAATATCAACTGCTAGTCGTACGACAAAGGCCAGGGCTAATCACAACTGCCACCAAAGCGACGACAGAGACCACGCCGCGACCACTTCAACAGAACAGCATTGAGGCAAACGGGATGAGGCGACTATTGTGCCGCCTTCGAAGCCATCACCACAGCACTGCATTCTCTGTGAACACTTCATCCATTCACTCATTCAATTCCCACTTCGAAGGCGATCATCCCAAAACGCCTCCTCTTGCAATAATCAGAGGACAGAGTTCAGTGGGTTCGACGAAGACCACTAGACAGAGCCTAATCCATTTAAGGCTCGCTCTTTTTCCGCCTCTGTCCACTCGATCATAAACAAAGTAACATCGACAAAGGAAACGACAAAATCGCTTCACTTTTCGTAAAATCCAAACTCGACAAGAGAATGGTGCTCCAATTCCAAGAAAGCTTTCTCCAAGTCCGCACAACAATGAGGGAAGGTAGAGCAGCAGCAGACACTCCAACCAAAAGCAGGCTAAGTAGAATATGCTCATTTGATGCACCTGTGCAGATAGGGTGCCTGTGCTACCCTCTCGACTTGGGGAGAAGAGCTGAGCCTGTTTGAGGGCAAAACCATGGGACGCTGCAGATATTCACGCTGGTTATGACGCAGGCTACTCTATCACACCCTAGCAACATCCACTTCGTCCAAACCGATGACAATAGCTCCATGATACTGCAAAATAAACGCTCACAACCTGTTCCAATCACAATTCTTAAAAGCCCTCCCATATGCACTGCAAAAACCGCTAAACGCAATGCCGAAAATCGACAACCCAACACCACTTATTCTTTTCACCAAAGAAAAAATGAAAAAAAATACCACTGCCAGTCATAAAATGGAGTCAATTCAGTCAAAGAGATGGTCGAATGTCAATGAACACAAACATCTGACTTGCGAACACCCAACACACGCCAGCACTGTGTTAAGGAACCTAAATAACTAATAGCGGCAGAGGGAGCAGTAGCATAGACTATCGCTCCAAGCGCGTACAAACCAGTGCATCGCGTCGAGCCTGAGAAAGCAAGAAGAGGCAGATGCAAAAGACTACGCATCACATTGGGCGGAACATTTAATCAAGGTAGACAAATGCACATAAATGTACACTAATGCAAGGCAATAATTTGTCAAGTTCCTTCCTCCACGTATCCGCATTCCTCATTCGCATCGCCAACTAGTCCCTCCTGCCCACCCCGTCATGAACACAGGAATCACGACGCCACACCACAAATTCCACCTGTTTCAGCAAACACTGTTCACCACAATGTCCCTCAGCAGCCGTACCGTCAAGACGAAATACAAGTCTTCCGCAGCCTCGACGAGAATACAGCAGGTATGCCGTTTCACGAATTCATTTGCCTCCTTTCTGTAGCAGAGTTCGAAGATTCTATCCACCCTCCCATCGCCTGTGCCAACAAACTCCGACATGATTGACGTCCCCGTACCTACCAAAACAAATTGAGATGTCAAAATGCAATCGCAACCGTACCGAAGTTCCGCAACAACCTTACCAATAGGATCGCCGGATTGTCATCTACCCCAGCTGTACATCAGCATCCCGTTTGTAGCAGATTCTTTACCACATCGGCCTGTGCTTGTCCAAATGGTATCCGCCGAAAGTGCAGGACGGAGATTTAGGCACACTTAAACACTCCTTCAAAGGGTGCTGCAGCTCTATTCGCGTCCATTGGACACGAACGATCCTGCAGCCACTGCTGGTACATCACCATGCAGTTGTAAGAAAACACTTTTGAAAGGAGATTAGCCGAATACTCTCGCACGAAACATGCACAGAGTCCCGTAAGACGCAAACTAACCATAGCAACCACTGATTCGGAACCCATGCATACATAAGCAAAGTGCGGAGTAACAGCAGACCGAATCCTAACTTTGCGTCCTTCATTGATCCTTCCCAACTTTGCAAAAGCAGCACATACATCCCGTTCAACTTTAATGCCCGGACGATCAGAGAGCATGCGCTTTGACGGTATTCCCCCTCCTTTCAGCATCTAGGGCTGGCTTAACCAAAGCCTGACCGTTATTCGAGTCGACGAAAGAGCCACCACAGAGACAGACAATTTACTAACACACAGCCAATGACCTTGAAGTTGCCCAATTGAACGAATCATTTACGCGTGAACATTTATTTTGCTTGATGGATTTTCAGTATGCAATGAATGAGAAATGCAGTTATTTCTGTGTGAATCACGTCTGAATCTAAGTTGTTCATTGTTGAACAAGAACACCAGCAAATTCCTTTCTAGGTAAAAAGTTAGAATAACGAAGCACAAAAGTTGTTCAATTTAGGACCTCGAGATATGGCTGAAGACGAGAGAAGACATGATGACAAAAGCAGGGTGGGAAATCAGCATGTCTGCTGCAAATAACTCTGTGCATGCTGTAACTCTTCTTCCGTCTCTTGTAGGAGCCACAGAGCATTGTTGAAGGATGACACAGACCAGTGGTCCCAGCACTACAACGATTGTCAATTCCTTTCCTCATATTGAATGAGGAAGCCTCACCAAATGCAAAGTGGGCTTGCGCTGCATCAAAGGGCTTCGGCATGTATGACGGAAGGATGTTAAGTTACTGATTATAATGTGCATGCGCATGAACTTCATTTTTGGCACGAAAGTCGCCAAGGCAGCTTTGGTATTCCTCTCGTTACTTCTTGTCTGCCATTTCCTTTGATGTGCACCCCACCACTTCGGAACTGTTTTAGTCACATATGTGTGAGCAGAAGTGATCTGCTCTTTCGACTACTTTACCACACATTGAAATGCACTTGCAGTCGGCTACGCAGATGTCTTCCATCGTTCATTCATTCACTCACATGGGTGTGCCTACGTGAACTTGAATGACCTTTGTGAGCAGCAGAAGCACTGAGATGTTCAGACCGTCAAATCAAATTGATGTGCACGTTTTGATTGGCTGGAACATCACAAGTCACGCACCAGCGACGTAATTCCACGCCACACAATCTGCATTTCTTTACAACGATGTGAATGCACTCAATTGTAATGCAAACAATATTTGATCCGTTGAAGCGGCATTAGGTTGTGTGAGGGGATGAGGCCTCAAGAAAACGTCAGTTGCGCTGCCAATCCCGCATCCGGGCACGCGTACAGACACGCACGAGTCATGACAAGAGGATCTCGTTCTCAAGGTGTGCTACACAGTGCGTTGGTTGACAACACTCGAAAATTGCTGTTCTTTTCGCTGAAACATTATTTGCATTTGTGATTGCTGTGCGTTGGTTTCTAAAACCGGTGGCGCCGACTTCTTGTACACGCAAAGCTAGTGGGCAGAGTAAATGATGCAATGTCGGCAAGGCTTTACGTGATTTGCTTTACTGGGTAGAATGAGTTGTAACCTCAATTCACCGTAAGAGATGCAACAAGCTCGTCCACAGTCTTGCTCCCTGTGGAGCCCGTACAACGGCAGCTTTAACTTAGGCATTGCCGGCCCAAACTCAGTCCTTCCAATGTTTGATGTAAGGGTGACCGCACTCGACGGTGTTTTCTTTTGCTGCCTTCACGTCGATTGGGCTTAGTCATACTGGCAGAGGTGGTGGTAGATGCTTCAATTGATGTGCCAGTACTTCTCATTTCATTTTACTTGTTGTGCTTGTTTGGCTTAAGCAACAACCAGACTAGTGCTCGTATATACAGGGAACCGGCGGTCATGCAGATGTGGGTGGGGTGATTGTCCACCACCCTAACTAAGCACTGTATCACATCTCGCGTGGCAGAAGGCAAATTGGGAATGGCCAACAAGAGCATCCACAAGATATGGTCAAATACACGTTAAGGAGATTATGTCTTTCGCGTCCACGTTGGAAGTAGCCGTGTTCGGGTGCAAGCCAGACCATTCCTTCATTCCTTCGTTCATTCGTTCCCTTTTGGCTTAGCGCCTTGAATCACTAAGCTTAACCACTCGTAAGGGCTTACTTCGGTAGATATTCTGCCCTACTGTACTCCCTCGCACACACAGCACTTACATTTCGTTATCCATTTTGAATGGGCTTCTCGCAATCACACAATGCTGGTCTTCAGCACACAAGCCGGTCGTCGAGTTCGCCCTACTTCTTTCAAGTCACTTTGTCGGCGTCAGCTTGTCCACTCTGCCGCACCATGGAGAGGTGTTGGATGTTGGCCTCGAGTGTGGCTCAGTCCCCCACCACTGTACAACAACGCCAATGCAGTGAGTGCTGTAGTGCTCACTCAATCCACCAGCTGTCCACTAAAGCAGGCCGGGGCACACATTTATCGACAAGTCTCACTAACACTGATACCTACCTCCTTTCTGTCTGGATTTCGATTTCATCGCGAAAGTGGCATTGACATTGACACTGACCCCACCGACGAGACAACACGAGCGTGGTCTGCATGCAAATGCTTGCGAGGCCATCTTCCTCCTTCTCGTGCGATTCAAGTGCGTGGCCTTGCGACTTCGGCAGTGCTCGCTTGAATGTGTTCATAAACTCACCCGCTTTCGTCTGGATTGACAACGAGACGGCAGAGGGCAACAGTAGAGAATGGTGGGCTGGTAGCAGTAGGTATGGAATTCATGCAAAGCGCACTCAGATGAGCTCAGCCTTTCCTTCACCCGCTTTCGAGTCTGCCAGCTGATGAATAATTATTCGAATTTCGCCTACCTTCGACGTGTCACACTGGTTTGCATTGAACCACACAACTTCAACATGTCTGGTCACACCGTCATGATGTGCACGTAAGTTTTCCACGAAATTCCTTGCATTGACTTCGGTAATCTTCTCTTATTCCATGTCTGCTTTCCCACTATCACCGCCACTTTGAAATTGTTTCAGTCACATGTGTGAAACATGCCTTCACTCCAGTGGGTGTGCCTTCGTGAACTTCAATGACCTTTGTGAGCCGCAGATGCAATGATTTGGTGAGACAGTCGAAATAATGCGATGTGTGCATCTAGATTGGCTGAAATACTGCAAGGCACGTACAGCAATATCTCAAGCATTCAATATAGTTGTCCTCCAAGTCACGGCTTCTACTTCTAAAAGAAATGAAGGCAAATGGAAGGCTTTTTATTAACACTTTTGGGTAAAACCTCCTAATCGTCAATTAAATTCATTAAGTGCACTGACGATTGCCTGTTCGAGTTTACCGGGAAGAAGAACGTGATGTTCCCACGTAAATACGAGGTACACTGATCAATCGCAATCATAAGAACGTAAATACTTTCTCGCCAATACTGCCTAGGAGCGTTTAGATCTGTCCACGTTGCTTCATCACAAGTGCCGAACTTGTCAAGACATACAGTGAGCACCAAACTGACGCCCACGCAGTGTTGGTGCAAGCAGGTTGAATGGCAGCAGGTCATCAGAGGCCTTCTATTCACTGCTGCAACTACAGTTTCTCCCACTCTATCAACCAACCAGCCAACCGTGGGGAAGAGGTCAAATTGAAGAGCATATAAAAGCGCACAAGACAGTTGGCTGGACAGTGAGTTTGTGTCATGTTGGGTGTTGCCATCTTTCTCATTGTTTTCGCCTGCAGCTCGGGTACGTTTTCATCTCTCTATTATGACTTCACATCTTAGTTGTATGGGAGACCGTATGATGCATTCCATTGCATGCGTTGACGATGGGTTGGGTGTTGTGAGTAGGCAAATTTTGCCACGAAAGTGGACTTAGCGATGAGTTCGGTCATGGTTAGGCTGCGATGTCAGGCTAGCGTGATGGCGTCTATGATGTGAGGCAAGTCGACAAACAGAACCCACCACGATGTAGCAAGTGGGTGGAGGTGGAGTGGCAGCTGTGCTGCCATGCGCAGTTGAGGATAGCAGAGCTCATGTGTAGAGGCGGTGACTCAGTGGCCTGTGCTCGGATTGAGTGAGCATGCACATCATTCCTTGACCGAAAGCACTGAATGTGCATGCACTTTTGATGTCCTGGTAAGACAAAGTGCATAGTGTTGATTTAGGAAAAGAGAGTCACAAATATTTAAGTCGATTGCCCGCACAGTTTGAAAATGTGAGCTGCTGGCCTTGTAACTCATTACTTTAAGCGTCATAGCGGCACTTGGTGCATTGTTGAAAGCTGAGCAGTATTGAAGTGCACAACGTAGCTGTCTTTCTCTTCAAAACGTTGCGTTACATTTGTAAAATAGGAGCGGAGCCGGTGCTGTGGGGCTCCCGCGTTGTTGAAACACACAAAGGAGCATCACCACTGATGCACTTCCGGCTACCCAATAAAGCTGTAAGTCTAAACCTTTAGTTTAATTTAAACTGACGTATCTTGCCATCGGGATGGTAGACGCATTCTTTTGTGCTTCTTTGCGATCCGAAGTCATATCACGCATTCCCTTTCCAGGTGGGTTTGCATAGGTGCCGCAAAGCAGAGTGTACAGTATGATCCTGCAGCATAAGTAAATTGTCTGCACTTTAGAGGTTACAATGGGCGTTCAAATTGATTGCAGGTCATAACAGTGCTGCGGAATACTTACTTTGCTTCTACAGTCAGCATTATTGATGGTGCGTGCTATGCGGATAACGAAGTCGTGGGTGAACCCTGCCAAATGGATGCACGTAGGTAGAAGATCAAAAACTCTTAACTGCATTCGTCTGCTGTTATAAGAATGCCTCTGAGCACAACCGAAAGCGGTGCATCAGAACTCTAGTTTGGCACATCAACATCTTTGTGTGTAATTTTAGAGAGTGCCAACATCACTGTAAGCGAAGTATCCAAGGTGGAGGGATTGCAGATATGGGGTGAAAAGGGACTATATTCGACAGTATTCTTCGTGCCGAACTGCAAATTTCAGAAGCCAGAGGAAGGTGAGTGGAGGGAGTTGGAGAAGAAGGAGCAGAATTTATGCAAGCTGGATGCCTGCTTGACATAAACCAAGTTGTTTCAAAGGCACTTGCTATGGACAGCACAGCATTTCGAGTGGTCAGCACGATTTATGCTGTGGATGTGCCATCTGAGTCCTTCAACTACCTGAGTGTTGAAGGAAAGAAGAGTGAAGGAGCATAATCACTGAATATTTCCCCTACACAGGTGAAGTCGATTTGACTGCGTCGTTCCCGCTTTCCCGATTTCGGAAAGGCAAATCGTACGTGGAACTTAAATTCGCTGTTGGAGGCGCGAACAGTCGATCTAAGGTCTGCACAATGTTCATGCAAATGTCAACAGCGCGTTCGCATAATCCTCTTTATCATTCACTCAGGAATCTTTGCTGCGGCAATTCTAACCTTTTTACTATCCATGATGCAGGTTGATCTTAGAGTGAAAGGAGCACGTAGGTGCACGTGGCTAGGCGTTAATCTTCGACAGCCAGCGGAGCCTTTCTGCAGTGAGTTTGTTACGCATTACACAGCGCCATTTCCTGCTGTAATGAAGCCAACTAATGTGCCAACTACGATTTCTCTGCTCAACAAAGGTGATTTGTCGAAAGATCACGAGTCCGACCTGAGAATACTTACCATGAATTTCACACGACGTGGTGCCAGTAAATACACCACATTCGAATGGATTGGGCGACGAAGTAGGCTTGTTGTTTCTGTTGATTGGGATCAGGAAGGTGAGTGCGCGTGCGGACGGATGAGTTGGGCTTATTTTCTTTCTTTCTTTCTTTCTAACGCAACACCCTCACTAGTGATATTTCAAACTGTGGTGGTTCGGCGTTAAGTATGGTACTGAAGACTCCAACTGTTAGCAGACCCAAACAGTTACAGTCCTTACGCGGTAGCTGAATGTGTTGCGTTGATTTAGGTGAATCGCCAGAAGTCGCGGCGTGCGATGGTAAGTTCGAATGCATGCCCGTTGCACAGTAGTCAGACAGCGCCACGCTTATACATGGAAGACCTTTGTCTTTACAAACTGCTCTAACGTGAGGGAAACACATTGGATCACTCGACAATAATTCATGTTGTTGCAATGCTACTGGAGGTATTTCCTGGCTTCTGCTTCTCAACCACTTTCTCAACACATCATTTAGGCAACCGAGGCAAAGTCGGTAAGTCAATTGAAATGCTCCATAACCGAATTCGTAAGGCCATGTTAGTCGCAACAGAGGCTCACTCCAGAAGCTGCATTCTTTCTTCTTTATGTGGCACATCTCCCAACGCTTCGAGTTTTACTGCACACATGTTTGGTTCATGCCTGCATTCGTCCTTAGCCTCAAGTTCTCTCTGTCCAGCACACATTAGCCTCACTTCCACGGAAGGCATGAAATGCAGAGCCTAGACACTAATCCATTCATTCATGCAAAGCAGTTCTTGCAGCTCACGAGAATCGGATGTTGCGTCGATGCAGCTGAATGAGCATTTTGTCTGTCTGGTTTCCCACACCACGTCGGTATCCAACCTTATGTGTGAGAAATCCTCGCCCAGTTTGCATTACATCGGAAGGTTAACGATGACAATTTAAACAACTTGTGGACACGGGGCCTTCAATGCTGCACTCACCATGTTAGAGCTTAGGGTTCAGGCGTTCACTGTGTGCCAGCATTTCTACTGAGTCAGACCGTATACCTCAGTCTGGGCTTGCTTCGTTATGGCAGCACGTTGGGAGCTCGGTGCTGCCGGCACCTCAATGGAACAGGTTTGTGTACGGTGGCTGGAATCACCCGTTGTCAAATAATAGTGTGCATCAAGCCCAAGCACATCGACCATCATTCAGACTGCCTTGAGACCTCGCTTCGCCCGCATTTCCGCACACATCTGCTTCACATCAACAGTAGCACTTTGACTCATGATAGCAGTGACTAGCTGTAGTAATTGCGCTGTTCGTTTGCAGAATTAGGACTGGCACCGCCGCAATCACTGCGTTCCCGTAAGTTTCCATTGTGATTGTGCGCCTACCCATTTTTGATTTTGTATATCCGCAAATCACGGCTTTGTCTTAGCAGTGCTTCCTGAAAGCTTCGCTTAATTTTCTTTAATTGGTGCGAATTATTCTTTTCATGCCTCTGTTAACCTGATTCATTTGCGCATTTTAAAACAACGCCACAAGATGCCGCTATGATGTGTGAATTCGTAAGGTGTATACTACTTGCTACTTGATTGACGTGTGTTTCCTTTACCTCGTGTCAATGGAATGGCCCCTTCCTTTTTGCCTTTAAGGCAGACCTTGCATAGCTCTGCAACCACTCCAACGCAGTGCACTGCAACTTACATGTTTCAGAATCCTAGATGCAAATTCTGCATCAATTTCCAATAGTATTCATTGGTGATCTCTCTTCCTCTTTTCTTCCTTTAGCCATCTTGACGCCGCTGTTGACGGCAACACCTCTGTAGTCGCAACCATTGGAAGAACGGATTGGGAAATATGTTTGAGACCTGCATACAAACTAGCTTGTCACATCTTTCCTTGCCTTAATTTGCTGCTTGTCAAATGCACTGACTTCCAATAAATGCCCATTAGAATCGAGGTAAATTTGGGATTCAATACCACGTTTGTAGTGTCGGAGCTAGCAACAGCAACAGCAACTAACTTGCCACATGTTTCCTGTAGCACGAAGGGCAACCGCAAGGCAAAGTTGAAGTGAATGCTTAAGACTATTAATCCAACTGATTTTGTGAGTGGATGGCCACCGATTGTGGCAAGAAGTAGGAAGATGAAAGGGGGCAGAGACGAAGGTTACTTTCCTACAAAGGGCAGCCAGCTCACTTCATTCGTCTCAATTCGCTGCAATGTCCAACGCTTATCCATCAGTTGGGGAGAGGGATAATCCTACACTGCTTGAGGGGGTGTCCGCATAGTCAGCACCCAACTCAACCAGGTTCGTCGAGTGCATTGTCTTCTAGTTCAGGCCCTTTGCCACNAATAATGCTGACTGTAGAAGCAAAGTAAGTATTCCGCAGCACTGTTATGACCTGCAATCAATTTGAACGCCCATTGTAACCTCTACAGTGCAGACACTTTTCTTATGCTGCAGGATCATACTGTACACTCTGCTTTGCGGCACCTATGCAAACCCACCTGGAAAGGGAATGCGTGATATGACTTCGGATCGCAAAGAAGCACAAAAGAATGCGTCTACCATCCCGATGGCAAGATACGTCAGTTTAAATTAAACTAAAGGTTTAGACTTACAGCTTTATTGGGTAGCCGGAAGTGCATCAGTGGTGATGCTCCTTTGTGTGTTTCAACAACGCGGGAGCCCCACAGCACCGGCTCCGCTCCTATTTTACAAATGTAACGCAACGTTTTGAAGAGAAAGACAGCTACGTTGTGCACTTCAATACTGCTCAGCTTTCAACAATGCACCAAGTGCCGCTATGACGCTTAAAGTAATGAGTTACAAGGCCAGCAGCTCACATTTTCAAACTGTGCGGGCAATCGACTTAAATATTTGTGACTCTCTTTTCCTAAATCAACACTATGCACTTTGTCTTACCAGGACATCAAAAGTGCATGCACATTCAGTGCTTTCGGTCAAGGAATGATGTGCATGCTCACTCAATCCGAGCACAGGCCACTGAGTCACCGCCTCTACACATGAGCTCTGCTATCCTCAACTGCGCATGGCAGCACAGCTGCCACTCCACCTCCACCCACTTGCTACATCGTGGTGGGTTCTGTTTGTCGACTTGCCTCACATCATAGACGCCATCACGCTAGCCTGACATCGCAGCCTAACCATGACCGAACTCATCGCTAAGTCCACTTTCGTGGCAAAATTTGCCTACTCACAACACCCAACCCATCGTCAACGCATGCAATGGAATGCATCATACGGTCTCCCATACAACTAAGATGTGAAGTCATAATAGAGAGATGAAAACGTACCCGAGCTGCAGGCGAAAACAATGAGAAAGATGGCAACACCCAACATGACACAAACTCACTGTCCAGCCAACTGTCTTGTGCGCTTTTATATGCTCTTCAATTTGACCTCTTCCCCACGGTTGGCTGGTTGGTTGATAGAGTGGGAGAAACTGTAGTTGCAGCAGTGAATAGAAGGCCTCTGATGACCTGCTGCCATTCAACCTGCTTGCACCAACACTGCGTGGGCGTCAGTTTGGTGCTCACTGTATGTCTTGACAAGTTCGGCACTTGTGATGAAGCAACGTGGACAGATCTAAACGCTCCTAGGCAGTATTGGCGAGAAAGTATTTACGTTCTTATGATTGCGATTGATCAGTGTACCTCGTATTTACGTGGGAACATCACGTTCTTCTTCCCGGTAAACTCGAACAGGCAATCGTCAGTGCACTTAATGAATTTAATTGACGATTAGGAGGTTTTACCCAAAAGTGTTAATAAAAAGCCTTCCATTTGCCTTCATTTCTTTTAGAAGTAGAAGCCGTGACTTGGAGGACAACTATATTGAATGCTTGAGATATTGCTGTACGTGCCTTGCAGTATTTGAGCCAATCTAGATGCACACATCGCATTATTTCGACTGTCTCACCAAATCATTGCATCTGCGGCTCACAAAGGTCATTGAAGTTCACGAAGGCACACCCACTGGAGTGAAGGCATGTTTCACACATGTGACTGAAACAATTTCAAAGTGGCGGTGATAGTGGGAAAGCAGACATGGAATAAGAGAAGATTACCGAAGTCAATGCAAGGAATTTCGTGGAAAACTTACGTGCACATCATGACGGTGTGACCAGACATGTTGAAGTTGTGTGGTTCAATGCAAACCAGTGTGACACGTCGAAGGTAGGCGAAATTCGAATAATTATTCATCAGCTGGCAGACTCGAAAGCGGGTGAAGGAAAGGCTGAGCTCATCTGAGTGCGCTTTGCATGAATTCCATACCTACTGCTACCAGCCCACCATTCTGTACTGCTGCCCTCTGCCGTCTCGTTGTCAATCCAGACGAAAGCGGGTGAGTTTATGAACACATTCAAGCGAGCACTGCCGAAGTCGCAAGGCCACGCACTTGAATCGCACGAGAAGGAGGAAGATGGCCTCGCAAGCATTTGCATGCAGACCACGCTCGTGTTGTCTCGTCGGTGGAGTCGGTGTCAATGTCAATGCCACTTTCGCGATGAAATCGAAATCCAGACAGAAAGGAGGTAGGTATCAGTGTTAGTGAGACTTGTCGATAAATGTGTGCCCCGGCCTGCTTTAGTGGACAGCTGGTGGATTGAGTGAGCACTACAGCACTCACTGCATTGGCGTTGTTGTACAGTGGTGGGGGACTGAGCCACACTCGAGGCCAACATCCAACACCTCTCCATGGTGCGGCAGAGTGGACAAGCTGACGCCGACAAAGTGACTTGAAAGAAGTAGGGCGAACTCGACGACCGGCTTGTGTGCTGAAGACCAGCATTGTGTGATTGCGAGAAGCCCATTCAAAATGGATAACGAAATGTAAGTGCTGTGTGTGCGAGGGAGTACAGTAGGGCAGAATATCTACCGAAGTAAGCCCTTACGAGTGGTTAAGCTTAGTGATTCAAGGCGCTAAGCCAAAAGGGAACGAATGAACGAAGGAATGAAGGAATGGTCTGGCTTGCACCCGAACACGGCTACTTCCAACGTGGACGCGAAAGACATAATCTCCTTAACGTGTATTTGACCATATCTTGTGGATGCTCTTGTTGGCCATTCCCAATTTGCCTTCTGCCACGCGAGATGTGATACAGTGCTTAGTTAGGGTGGTGGACAATCACCCCACCCACATCTGCATGACCGCCGGTTCCCTGTATATACGAGCACTAGTCTGGTTGTTGCTTAAGCCAAACAAGCACAACAAGTAAAATGAAATGAGAAGTACTGGCACATCAATTGAAGCATCTACCACCACCTCTGCCAGTATGACTAAGCCCAATCGACGTGAAGGCAGCAAAAGAAAACACCGTCGAGTGCGGTCACCCTTACATCAAACATTGGAAGGACTGAGTTTGGGCCGGCAATGCCTAAGTTAAAGCTGCCGTTGTACGGGCTCCACAGGGAGCAAGACTGTGGACGAGCTTGTTGCATCTCTTACGGTGAATTGAGGTTACAACTCATTCTACCCAGTAAAGCAAATCACGTAAAGCCTTGCCGACATTGCATCATTTACTCTGCCCACTAGCTTTGCGTGTACAAGAAGTCGGCGCCACCGGTTTTAGAAACCAACGCACAGCAATCACAAATGCAAATAATGTTTCAGCGAAAAGAACAGCAATTTTCGAGTGTTGTCAACCAACGCACTGTGTAGCACACCTTGAGAACGAGATCCTCTTGTCATGACTCGTGCGTGTCTGTACGCGTGCCCGGATGCGGGATTGGCAGCGCAACTGACGTTTTCTTGAGGCCTCATCCCCTCACACAACCTAATGCCGCTTCAACGGATCAAATATTGTTTGCATTACAATTGAGTGCATTCACATCGTTGTAAAGAAATGCAGATTGTGTGGCGTGGAATTACGTCGCTGGTGCGTGACTTGTGATGTTCCAGCCAATCAAAACGTGCACATCAATTTGATTTGACGGTCTGATCATCTCAGTGCTTCTGCTGCTCACAAAGGTCATTCAAGTTCACGTAGGCACACCCATGTGAGTGAATGAATGAACGATGGAAGACATCTGCGTAGCCGACTGCAAGTGCATTTCAATGTGTGGTAAAGTAGTCGAAAGAGCAGATCACTTCTGCTCACACATATGTGACTAAATTCCTTTTCCTACCTCATGACTTTATACTCAGTCTTACCACGACATATACAATGCATACAACCTCAATGCTTTCGGTCGAGGGTTGGGGTGCATGCTCATTCGATCTGAACACAGGCCACTGAGCCACCACCCCTACACGTGGGCTCTGCTGACTTCAACTGCGCATGGCAGGTGTGCTGCCACTCCACCTCCACCCAATTGTTGCAGCGGCGATGGATCCTGTGTGTAGATCTGCCTTGTGTTATAAAAGCTATCACACTCGCATCCACGTGTTGAACATTGGTTCACGCTGGCCTGACATCACGGTCTAAACATAGCAAAGTGCATCGCTACCTCCACTTTTATATCCAAAAACCTAGCCTATTATCAATTTGGTGCTTACGCTAAGGCCTTACAAGTTTAGTGCTTGCAATGAAGCAGTGTGGACAGATCCAAATGTTCATAGCCAGCCCTAATCCGACTTTGCACCACAAACAAATGCTGGTGTTCTTAGGATTGCGATTGACGATTATGACTCGAATCCCGTGGGGGAATCATGGTGGTCTTCTTGGTGACGACTAAAAGTTTCCTTAGCTAAAAGTAATGTTACCAGGCCTTCCTTTTGCCTTCACGTCTTTTAGAAGCAGAAGTCATCAGAATTTTGCCTTCACGTCTTTTAGAAGCAGAAGTCATCAGAACCAGGCCCAATTATATTGCATGTCTGAGATATTGCTGCGCCGTAAAGCATTTGTACACAGCTCGTGATATTTCAACCAATCTAGACACGCGCACCACATTATTTTGATTGTCTCACCAACACATTGCATCTGCAACTCACAAAGGTCATTCAAGTTCACGGAGGCATACTGACTTGAGTGAAGGCATAACTGAAGGCGTCTGCCTGGTTAGCTGCAAGCGTGTACCAGTCAGTGTATGGGAAAGCAATCAATAGGGCAGGTGGTTTCTGCTCACACCCATGTGGCTAAAACAGTTTCAAAGTGGTGGTAGTAGTGGGAAAGTAGATGTGAAGTGACGAGAAGATTACCGATTCAGCATAATGAGTTTCGTGGTCAACGTATGTGCACACTATGACGATGGCCAGACGTGTTGAAGCATTGTGTTTCAAAGCGAATCGGTAAGACATTAGCAGGTCGGTGAAATTCGGATAATAATAAGATATCGGTTGGCAGACGCTGGGCTCCTTGGAGGACGCTTTGTGCGAATCCCGTACTTACTGCCGCCAGCTCGCCATTCTGTGTCGCTACTCTCTGCTATATCATTCTCAACCCGGACGATGGTGGAGAAAATCATGGACACATTTAAGCGAGCGCTATCGAAGCCACAAAGACAGGTGCTTGAACCACACGAGGGGGAGGAAGAGGCCTTCGCATACATTCGCACGCAGACAACGCTCGTGTTGCCTCGTCGGTGGAATCAGTGTCAATATCAATGCCACTTACGCGATGAGTTCGGAATCCAGACAGAAATGAGCCGGGTACCAGTGTTAGTGAAACATATCCATGTATGTATGTCCTGGTCCAGTTTGGCGAATAGCTAATGGACTGAGTGAGCACTACAACACTCAATGCATTGGCGATGTTGTACACGGGTGGGGACTCAGCCACACTCGAGGTCAACATCCAACACCTCTCCATGGTGCGGCATAGTGGACAAGCTAACGACGACAAAGTGGCCTGAAAAAAGTAGGGTGAACTTGACAACTCGCTTTTGCGCTGAAGGCCAAAATGATGCGATGGAGAGAAGCTCATTCAAAATGAATGACTGAGTGCGAATATTGTGCCTGCGATGGAGTACGATGTGGCGGAGCATCTGCCGGTGATTCGAGCCTCTTAGCTGGAAGAAAATGGACGTTAGTCAGTTTCAATTTACCTACTGCACCACGAAACGCGATTAAGTGCTTAGTCGGAGCATCGCACATTCACTCTACTCACATCTGCGTGGACTCTGGCTTCCGGAAAGACGACCACTAAAGTGGTTGTCGCTTAAGCCAAACAGGCACAACAAGTCAAATGAAATGAGGAGCACTGGCACATCAATTGAAGCTTCCACCATCAACTCTGACAGTATGATTGAGCCCAATCGACGTGAAGGCAGCACAGGATAATCCCGTCGAATGTAGTAAGCCTGATATCAAACATTTAAAGAACTGATTTTAAGCTGGCAATGACTAAGTTACAGCTGCCGTTGGACGAGCACTACAGGGGGTAAGCCTGTGGACGAGCTTGATGCATCTCTCACGGTGACTCGAGCTTACAACTTAGCCCACTTAGTGACGCGAGTCAAGTGGCAACCTTGCCCACGTTGCACCATCTTCTCCGGCTACTAACCTTGCGAGTACGAGGTGTCGGCGCCACCGGTGCTTGCAACTAATGTGCAACAATCACAAATGAATTCGGCCTTCCAGCATATACCACAGCAGTGTCCGATTGTTGCCCATCAACTTGCTATGTAGCACATCTCGAGAACGAGACCATACTGTCATGAATGCTGTGTAGCCGTAGGCGTAACTGGGTTAGGGATCGGGAGCGCAACTGACGTTTTCGTGAGGCCTCATCTCTCCACACAACCCACCATCACTTCAGCACAACAACATGAGAATTCGGTGGAGTTGGGCGTGCCATCAGCGAGAATCGTTTGCATCAAAGTTGAGTGCATTCACATCGATAAGAAACCGGCGAAACGCGTAGTATGGGGTGAAGTCGCTGCTGCGTGACTTGTGATATTCCAACCAGTCTTGTCGTGCACATCACTTTGGTTTGACGGCCTGACCATCTCAGTGCTTCTGCTGCTCACAAAGGTCATTCAAGTTCGCGTGGGCACACCCGTGTGAGTGAATGCACGAGTGAATGATTGAAGGCGCCTGCCCAGTCAGCTGCGAGTGTGTTTCAGCGTGTGTCAAAGTGGTCGAAAGAGCAGATCATTTCTGCTCACGCGCATGCGCCTGAAACAGTTTCAAAGTGGTGAGATGTAAATCAAAAGAAATAGCAGGCAAGAAGTGGCGAGATGATCGCCGAAGCTGCCTTGGTGACATTCGTATCAAACATGCGTGAGCACGCATGTACATTATGCTGAGCAGCTTAGCTCGCTTGCGTCAGACATGGTAAGGCTTTGTGATTCAGCGCAAGCCGGTTTAAGGTTTGTCGAGTTTTTCCGCCACGAGTGAGGAGAGGAATTGAGAGTCGTTGAAGTGTTGGGATCACTGCCCTGCCTCTTCCTTTAAGGGTACTGAATGACCAACGAGAGACAGACGAATTGCTGTAACACACAGATCTAGTAACAGTATGCATATTGATCCCACCCTGCATTCCACAGCAGGTTTCGATACATGAAGCAAAGACCTACTTTGTACGCTAGACATTTGCATTCAGCTTAAGTATCATGCCTTCTTCGGCCTTCAGTCATGTCTCGGGTCGCTAAATTGAATGAATTTTGTGATTCGTTATTCCAACTACTACTTTCTCGTTTGTGTATCGATATGCAAGTGTTCTTTGGCAGTGAACAACCTAGGCTTTGATGTGTCTTCCGCGAAAATGATTGCAGTTCTCATTCATCTCGTACCGAAATGCCATCAAGCAAAATAAATATTCGCTCTTAAATGATTCGTTCACTTAGGCAACTTCAAGGTCATTGGTTGTGTGTTAGTAAATTGTCTGTCCTTGTGGTGGCTGTTTCCTCGATTCGAATAACGGCTAGGCTTTGGTTAAGCTGGTCGTGGATACTGAATGGAGGGCGAGTGCCGTCATACAGCACGCTCTTTTGCTATCACTGATTGTTTGGACACTACAGTTGGCAGGAATATATGTGCTGCTTTTGAAAAGCCTGGAAGGATTGATGAAGAACACAAAGTTATGATTTGTTCTGCTATCAGCCGCCCTTTGCCATGGTTGGTTTGCTTCTTTCGGGACTGCCTGTGCATGTTTTGTGTGGAAATGCTCAGTTAGTCTTCTTTCGAAGGTATTTCGACAATTGCATGGTGTTGTGCTATCAATGGCTGCAGGATCTACCGTACCTAGCGGACGCGGATGGAGTTGCAGCACCTTTTGAAGGAGTGCTTGAGCGTGTCTAAATCCTCATCGTTGTAGCATTTTGCGTTTTCTGTAACTTCGGTTGTTGCGATTTGATCAAACTCAGGCTGATGTGGTAAGGTATCTGCTACAGACAGGACGCTGAAGTGGAGCCTGTACCAGGGTTAGAGGCAGTGCCAATTTGCTGATTTTATCGGTAAGATTATCACAGAATTTCAGCGTCTCAATTTGTTTTGGTAGGTGCGAGGATGTTGGTCGGAGTAAGTGTGCCACTGCTGCAATGTGAGGCATGCGGTTCGTAAAGGGAGGTGAATTTACACGACAAAGTGACGTTAGACAGTAGGACGAAGGCTAATTCGTGCGCTGCCAGAACACTGAGACTGCAGTGCTGACGACTGAATTGGATGGGCTCACTTTGACCGCCAACGCAAGATGGTGCTGGTGCTGCACCAGAAAGAAGTTGTCAAAGCTGCCTCATCTCCATCCGTGCAAATGCACTACAACCAGCAGGATTCAAGGAGAACATGAGGAGACACATAAGATGCGGTAATGTCTGCAGCTAATTTCCCAGGAGGATACAAGAGCCTTGACATAGCATCGCTTCCTCGAAGGTCAGGGCCACATTATTCATGGACACAACCATCCTTCGACTTGAACTTGACCAAGCAATGTAAATTATTCTTCGCCCAACCACTGCTTGCTTAAAATCACCACTTTTGCACCGAAGGGTTAACTGGCTAGAAGGAAAGGCTCTAGAACGCTGCTACCTGAAAACCTGCTCCAGTGGTGTCGTGGTAATAAAGTGAATGTTTCTTCAGAGGAGGCAGCAAAGACCAAGGCGAGGGGTTAATTGGTCCTGTTGCGACGGGCCTTAGTTGGACGAAACACGGCTCACGACACATGGCAAATGCTGGGGCAGAATCAGAACAAAAGGTACTTCATGAAGGTAACGCAACGAATTTGGTGGGTAAGCGGTTGGATGAGGTTGAAGCAGAGGATATCGCGGAACGGGATCGAAGAAACGGAGTTCATGCTCTGAGCCTAACCCCATTCCACCAATCCAACGAGATGTTGGTCTAACAAATGGAATTAGTTCTTTTTTTGAAAAAGAAGAGGCCACGCGCTGCTAACAAAGCTGTCGGCGTAACAACGGAGAGAGACAGCTTGGTGATGCCACAAAATGTGACGTTAACCGCTAACCATAGATACCTTAAAACGCCTTTCGTCAAAAATAAATGAGTCAGCATTCGAGGCGTGGTTAGTCAGAAGGATTGACTTTCGTTGTTGGAAATGAGATAATACATGCTTCAGGGAAATTTTTTCTGCATAATTACACCTCTTAGAACCCGACGTAACTGAAATCGGTGACGTTGAGTAGAACACGGACTTGCACTCAGACCGGTAATCCAACACAGACTCTGTCTCCAACACCACAGCACGCTTACAGCCCAGTCTTATCAGTGCTTCATGTTAGGCTAACCACAAACATTCAGCGCTCCAAGTCACGCGGTTGAAGGGGGAAGAATGAGATTGTAAGGCGATCTGTGGCCTCACAAGTTCAGTCGATGGGTTGGACGTGTCTCGGGAGGCGACAGGATCCTTTGTCCTACACATCCTTGGACCTGACCACGAATGCAACCCATCACTGGTAGAAGGAGGTGGAGGAGGAGGAGGAGGAGGAGGAGGAGGAGGAGGAAAGCCCGCTAACCCGATGGAAAACAATAAGAAAATGCCACATTCAAATCCGGATCTTCGTACTTCCATTTGCTTTCCCGGCTGGCACGTGTACGTGGAACTTGCTGCTGAACTAGGCGTTGTTAGATCATTCTAACGAACAAGGTCATTTCGCTGACTTGGCTGTCCATCGCCGAGGTGGTTGATGCATCACCCAACACCACATCAGATCCCGTCCCACGCTTCGTTATCCGATTGACTCAGAAGGAGAGAGCGTTTTGCGAAGTCATTATCGTAGCCACCAGTATGACTGTGGGCGTGATAGCTGCGACAAAGAACCAAGTGCTTGCACCATATTTCCCTTTGTTGAAGTGCTGCTAGGTGGTCATCTACGCGTCGAATCGGATGAGCATTGCGAAACTTTCTCCACCAACAGCACTTCACTTACACCCTCGTCATCGACAAACGTGTCATTTGAGAAGTTGACGATGAGCGCCAACCTCATAAATATTCTGCTATTTGATTTGCTTCTTAAGGAGAGTTCACTGAGAGGAATCCTGGCGTACACTTTGTATGATGGCAGTGACGGCAACGGCAAAATACACCAATGGTCTTGGTAATCATAGTAGACAACCCTTCTGATCTCCTTATGTGGTTCGCTCCCTGATGATTTCTCTTAAGTAGAAGGCTATGTCAAAGCATGTCTAGCCTCCCAATGAAATTAGATTTTTCCACCCACCCGGAGGGCAATTTGATCCGCGCCACAAATTGTGGGACTCTCAATGGTGGCGTGAACTCGAATGCACTGCATAGGAGTGTTTCAAAAACGCTGCAAAGTATGCCGTCAAGTCCGTTGCATTAAGCGAAGGTACAGTGAGGAGGAGCTAGTCCATCAACATGAAGTAATGGTAACACGCGCCGCTCTCGAAGCAAGTAGCGCCAAAATGATCCTTCGTTACCGCGCCTTCATTGAACACTCGTCATAACCAACCCGTCTCACTAACGCAAATGCCTACACTCACACTCACGTTGGTAGGGAGATCTCGAAGCTGTGAGCTGTGCTTCCTTCTCTCTCCTTTCATTTTGCTTCGATGCTGTCTCAGTGAAATCTCCTCATCCTTCATTGCCTTTGTCCATTTCCATCATTCACCTTATGCAGACCAGACAAGATGCATATTACACTTCACCACGCTTTACAAATGAACGCATCATATACTTTACTGATCCTTGCCTTGTTTCATGTCAGTCCTCATTTTTCCTATTTCATCTTACTGATTTAGCTCATTGCCGATGGTGAGAAGGTACATTTGATCAGAACTTTAGCTAACTCTATTGATCGTGTCCAATCTTTTGCCTCGTGCATGGTTCATGTCTGGTCTATTACAGATAACCGGTGAAAATGCGTACCTTTCCTGCTGATAGCTCGTCTAAGTTCACAACGCGTGTGTCCTTTTACGAGCTTATAAACTCTCTATGAATGCACATTGCAAATGTCGAGGAGCTGAGCCAAATACCCAGCCAGTTGTCTGGCTGGATGATGACAAAATCCCTTGTCGTTTGCAGGTTCTTAAAATCACTTTAGTGCCATTAGCGATGTCGACGAATGCTTCTGCTTAACTATTTCGGATTATTCGGCGCGCCTCTTCTGCTTAAATTAAGCCCCTAAAATTATCCTCCTGTTGCCTGACAAGTCAGGACCGACCATCTTCCCGACCAAAAATACGCTCTTTATAGCACATCGCCTACTGAGATTGACATTGCATCATGCAGCCCCTGAGGGTGATGCATCTGATACCGGAGGAGGAAACTGACTTGATGCATCTGATACCGGAGGAGGAAACTGACTTCATTAATCGTCCATTCAGGGGCGCAAAGGTGAATGAGACACATTTGTGGAAGTGACACTAAGCTAGGCCACGGGAATGGAAGGAGACAGGAAGTCTTTACCTCTGCTGCAGGCTCTAATGCGTCAAGTGGCCCAATGTGTGCGTCTTGTTTCTAGATAGACGCTGGACTAAATGGGAAATTCTCATTTGACATCAATGCCATTCTGGTCGACTGGATTAAAGCGAAGTGTTAGTGTAGCCTGGCGAAGTCTGGCCTACTCTAACCCAGCCCTGTGCTGGATTGCTGCAGTGCATTTAGAATAGGCCAACAGCACCTGGCTAGTAAATATGCTCCATTGCGCATGTTGATGGTGTGCACTTGTGAACGTGCAGCAAAGTGACGCAAATGCGATAAAGGCATAAGTAGGAAAAGAGCTGGTGTCTTACTACCAAGATTTCAACGAAATGGGCATATGTAAGTTCTTGGCCAATTTTCCTAGGTCTTTGCCTGTGCACACCGTTGACCTTCATCCAAGAGGAGAGTAGGAGTGCCTCGAGTCCAATGATGAAGGCGAAGGGCGATGCGTGTTCACCCATTAGTGGACGAGGAGTTGAAGTTTGACCAGGGAAGAGCAGAAAGAAACAAAGGACAACTAGGAAGATGCAAGGCCACTTTTAAACCAGCCTGATTTGGGGACTGTGAGCGCTGAATAAGCTTCATGCAAATGAGTGAGAACACCTGTGCGAAACACACCCAATTATTGAAAATGCGTTGAAGCTCGCCACCTAAACGCGCTTGGTACGAAGCACATTGAGCGAATATAACGGCTGTGTGGGCGAAATGCGTAAGTGCTCGTTTTGTGGTAAGGCCGAGTGTGCACGTACCACAGGCAAGAATGGGTGATTCGTCAAGGAAGGCGAGGATGTTCGGCCATCCGTGTTGCTTCCACCTACCGCCTCTCCTGACGATGAACTGCTACAAAATGAGGCTGTGTGCGTGTGTGTGTGTGTGTGCGAGTGAGAGTGTCCTGCTCTGTATCGATCGCCTAACCAGTTGGCCAATCCGCAACTGCTCCGAGACCAACGCTTCGATCGATTGATCGATTAGTGCGCATGAGTCAGCAACGAGATGCACGTCGAGATGACTGATCCGCGCCCATGTAGTTTACCTGCTGAAAACCACCTGCAGTGAGTAGGAGACTGATTAGCCTTTTGTAATTTCTGGATTTTAATTTTACATCCACATTGAACAAGGATTGAGCAGTCCTTCCGAATGCAACACATTTTCGGCCTCGGATGCGATAAGTCAAGTGAGGTGTGGCGATGCCCACACAACTGACGTGGCTAGAATGTCTTCAATTCCATTCAGACGCTAGCAGTAGGGCAGCAGTTTGTCGGTTCCTACTCTACCAACAAGAGGGCATCNACCATTGGTGGTGCAACACCACGCACTTGTATCATGACTTGGAGGAGAAGTTCGACTAATCATTCACTCACAAACCACGCATGGCAAGTCAAATGAAACACAAACCCACAACAACAAACTCCAAGTTAGAACGTGTGCTTGCCCGAGAAAGTTATAGAGCAATGGCAACAGCCAGTTTTCAATTTCGTTTCCTTCATTAGTCTCTCCAATCTTCTAAGGTGCAGCACCTACATTCCTGTCAGTTGCAATGTCCGTGCCATCAACAACAGCAGTAAAGCCGGCTGTTCGGTACCGTTCTTCCTCGTTCTAGCAACCGGGACCTAAAGAACCAAAATCCGACAGTCATTAAAATCGACAAAGAAGTCAGCACAGAGACAGACCATGCGCTTAGATACAGCCAATGACCTCTAAATTGACTAATTAAACGAACCATTAAGAGGTGAACATTTATTTTACTGCGAAATGAATGCTAAATGCAGTCAATTTTCTTTCCTTGTGTGAATGAATGAATGAATGAATGAATGAATGAATGAATGAGTGAATGAATGAATGAATAAAGGAATGAGAGGTGTTCACAGTGGACGCAATGCTGTGCTGGTGGCTCGGAGGGCAACGCAATAGTCACACTACTGTAGTGTTGAAGTAGTCCTCGCTTCAGTCGCAGTAGTAATTAGCCCTTGCCTTTGTCTCACGACTAGCAGTTGGTTGGTGGGTCGTGGAGACAAGGACGAAGGTGTGAGTTTGACCATACACTCAGGTTGGCCATGCCAGTGAATGCGCTTGACGGCTGATAGTTGATTTGCGTCATCTCAAGACAGACGAATGCACAAGTTGGCACACTAGCAAGCATTAAAATTCCTTTGTTTATTCACACCTCAGTTGTCTTTGAATGGGTTATCTGGGTGGTGGGGCTTGGCCAGATAGACAGGCAAATATGGGAGGATCTGTTTACTCCTCTGTCCATGGATCTGCATACGTGCATGACTCCCTAGCAAAAATGCGCAAATGCTCTGATGCTATACTAACAGGCCAACAGTCAAGGTGTGCCAATCCATGAAACACTTCACCTGGTTACTTATTGAGATCACATGCGAGCGTAAGGTGGCAACATCAGTGAAGTGAAGTGAAGTGAGCACCATGGCTAGTGACTGTGGGATTAATGAGTGCTAAGGTAGGAGAGGAGGTAGGTCGGATCGACCTAAGCTTGTGGCCGTCAGAAAGGGCTTCCCGTTCCATCACCCTGCCCATGGATGTGACATGACAATCGCACAACATTAATTGCTACACGACGAGGTAGGAGTACTGCGGCAGTAGTCGACGTGACACTTTCTGACTTACCAATTTACACTGATGATGTTACTAGCTTTCAGTTGTTAGATCTGACAAACAAGCTGCACTCTCACGCTCCTCACACCTTGAACTTTCACTTCGAGTTGCATTGCTCACTAATTATCGTTTTGAAGCGAACGACGACGACTCCTGAGTGCAGCTTACCACGCCATCGACAATGAAAAGGAAGGCCTTAGAAAGCTACCGCTTGAGCGAATGAATGCATTCGCCTGGCCAGAAGTAAGCTGGGAAGTACAAATCTCGTGGGAAATGCCATGCACCGGCTGGGCTAGACCGATCTAACTGCATTCAGACGCATATCATGCACTCGGGTGTCAAAAGCCCTAGACCTTCAATGAGTTGGTAAATGACAGTGTAGACTCGCTGTGCAGAAACCGTCCATCGCCAACTGACAACGCTCCCAGGGCAACCGATTCTAGCTAGCGAATTGCGAAATTCCTACTTGCGGCACCTATTCCAAGGCGTTGCTAATCAATCACTGGCTAGTTTGGCTACTTACCTTATTACTGACCTGCTGTAACATTTAGAGGCATCTGTTGTGGTGCTGCATCATGGAGTGGTTTTATGCTTTCAAATTTCTGGAAATCACACTGCTTTTTCTCTAGGGCAGAGAACCACCCTCACTTGTGTAGGTAGCCTGACGAAGCACTTATTCGCGACAACCGTATCTCATCCTTTCCCGCTACTGCAGCTAGCTTTGTGTGGTGGACACACAACGGCTGACTTCTGTCCCTCCTTTTTAAGAGCATTCTGTGGGGCCGCTGATGTCTTGGAGCATTTCGTTACCTCGCTTCCTATCGCTTCGGCCGCCAGACAGTACTCCGAATCCTATTCTCCAAGTTGCTTGTTCTTTTTAAAGACTGCACATGGGTTTGAGAGGCATTTATTGTGGCGCTATCTCGCAAAACTGTCGACCAGGCACGTGGACGTGCATGCGCTGCATTCAGTGAAGTCGTCGATTTCGGAACACTCTTCGTTCACTGATTTCTTCATGATTCTCTGTGCAAAAATCACTTTTGGTTACACTCACCATTTACGCCCTACTGTTACGCATCGCACCATGTGATTGTGCAGCCAATTACATGTCGCCTGGCCCTTTTCTTTTAGCCGGAGATGAGCGAAGGAGAGGGCGTTATTCTGATGCCCTGATCAAGAAGGACTTCAACTCGACTCATTTCTCTTCAGTAGTTCCAGCCTTATTTTCAAGTAGGACTCCTCTTTCCCCTCTTCCATAATCAACAGACGCTGGGTCGTGTTCAAAGGTGCTGTCGCTCACCCTGTCACCTGTTTTGCCTTGTAAGTTTCTCCCTCTCCGCTTCTTCCATCGTCCCTTTTGTTTCTGCTCACCTATTTTTCCACACCCATTTCCACCCATCTAAAAGCCGCTCATTCATCCTTCTATTAGAGCTCCTTCCCCCATTGCGTATGTGCCCAGTGGATCGCATCCGGTTATTTATCTGTGATGCGTCCCATCTAAGCCGAATAATTGCGTCTCGCACCTACGCATGAACTAACCCACAGCCAATGACCTTTACATAGACAAATTAAACGATTCATTAATGTATGAAAATTAATTCCACTTAATCAATTTTAATGCAAACTTAACGAGAACTGCAATTGAGGTGCCTGTGTTGTTTAGAAATGACCTTGCAGGTGAGAGGCGTGGACGAGCAAGATCGCTCTGCGGACTCGGAGATACCCTTGTCTTAACTGTCTCGGTTTCGCCACCACACATCCTCCGTATGATTGTAATAAAGATGTTCAAAAACATCCAATTCTCCCATAGCAGGAGTGGTGAGAAGGAAGAGGTGGAAAAGGAAGAAGTGGCTATTCCATCGACAGGACGTAATGGAAACACACGTGGATCTATTAGCAAGTAGCACGCACCTTACGAATTCACATATCAAAGCGGCATTTTGTGGTCTTGAATAAATCATATAATTTCATAAATGTTTGGCACAAAGTCTCCCGACTTCCAACTGCTGCCCCCCAACGAATAGGCTATCATCATCACAAAGGTCAAGCCAGGGTGCAAGTTGAGCCCTCTCCTCGGGTGATCCGCTTGCTCATTTTGTGAGTACAACCGAATTGAGCCACTCACAAGCGTGCATGCTACCGCAGCCCCAAGGTACATTAAGAGGAACCTCCCACGAGCAAGAATGCGGTGGAAGAAAAGCAAATAATGAGGCTTGAATTTAGTGTCACTTGGGAAGGCTGAGGAAGAGGACTAGTAGTGGCAACGCAAGAAGCAGTGCCACGGGTGCCAGCGTTCCAGTTCACCGATTTTCTCATTTCACAATAACATTCTACAAACCGCACCTTTGTTACCAACGCGATAAAAATTTTATCAACAAAAATTTGACTTGGTCAATTAACTTGTCAAATGCTAACTGACTTGTCATCCATTGCCAGGCACTTGCGTTGCAAATGGTTTTTTTGTTTCTAGAAGCAATGCCTTTTGATTTCCTGCTCCTTTGGAATGGCAGGCTGGTAGGAGATAAGCGAGGTGACCTCTAGTAGATATCGAGCACGGATGCAGAGGAGGCGTCCTTTGGACTTCTCTCTTTTCATGCATGTGTCAAGTCAAATCGACTGCTGTTATGTTGAGGAGGTATTGTGCGATTCCGGGCATTAGTTATTTCCTAGAGGCAGGTGATTGCTGTCATAAATGGCTGACCCTTCAAAAACCACCCAAGTCGGTTCCCAGCACTGCATTCTGATGCTGTCATTGCGTGTTTGGATCAGTGAGTGACTTTCTCATCTACCGCTGCAAAGTGCCTTGCTATTAAAAAGACGTAGGGAGTAAGGTGAGACGATTGGAACAGCGACAAATTCCCATCCCCTTTAGAGCCTAGTTTACTTATGCTCACCACTAGCACCTCATTTCAGGCTGTAGCGCTGCACGAAATCTGAACAAGTTTAGCATGGCAATTTTGTTTGCGGGATTTGCGAATAATCACTCGGAGGCTTGTTCACTTTGCATGCTTGGGAGACAGTTTTGATGTCGAACTGCCTAAGTGGAGTGAGAGGCTCAAAAGCACTGCCCCTTCAGACATTACGTGTAACGGCTAATTGAGTGAAGCCATAGTGCCGCGGGTGATATGCATGGGCTAAGTGATGGACACTCATAACTTCTGGCCAACAGTCGACTTGCCAACTCAGCCGTAACTACTGCCTCCCCCAATCGATGCCCTCTTGTTGGTAGAGTAGGAACCGACAAACTGCTGCCCTACTGCTAGCGTCTGAATGGAATTGAAGACATNTCCAGTCGACCAGAATGGCATTGATGTCAAATGAGAATTTCCCATTTAGTCCAGCGTCTATCTAGAAACAAGACTCACACATTGGGCTACTTGACGCATTAGAGCCTGCAGCAGAGGTAAAGACTTCGTGTCTCCTTCCATTCCCGTGGCCTAGCTTAGTGTCACTTCCACAAATGTGTCTCATTCACCTTTGTGCCCCTGAATGGACGATAAATGAAGTCAGTTTCCTCCTCCGGTATCAGATGCATCACCCTCAAGGGCTGCATGATGCAATGATGTCATTGAAAATTTTTCATTTATTTTGGCATATGTTTAGAAACAAGGCACACACACTAAGTTATGTGACACATTAGGGTCGGCAGTG
This sequence comes from Taenia asiatica, assembly GCA_001693035.2. Lineage (NCBI taxonomy): Eukaryota > Metazoa > Platyhelminthes > Cestoda > Cyclophyllidea > Taeniidae > Taenia > Taenia asiatica. The sequence goes on along the minus strand of LWMJ02000468.1, from coordinate 10,598 downwards.
GAGGTAAAGTCTTCGTGTCTCCTTCCATTCCCATGGCCTATCCTAGTGTCACTTCTGCAAATGTGTCCCTTTCATTTGGTGTCACTGACTGAGCGACTAACTACACAACAGACAATGCTGTGATGAAGTCAATTGCCTTCACTGATGTCTGCCGCATCGTCGCCAAGGGCTGCGTGATGCAATTTTAAATGCACTGTAGACTTATCCATAGGCGCTGTGTTATAAAGAGCGTATTTTGGTCAAGAAGATGGTCGGTTGTGATTAGTCAGAGGGTCGGAGCAGCAAGTAGATGATAGAAGTAGACAGGGAAAGTAAAGAATGAGTAGAAGTAACTGAAACGGCATCGGTGAAGAGTGACGGGATGAGAGGAAAGAAAGAAGCAATAGAAATAACTTGAGCACAAAAGGGTGTCAAGGCGAAACCCCAACGTGACGTAGGGTTAGTATGGCTTTTTCCGTCACTAAAATGGGATGGAGAGGGTCGAGTGCATGAAACTGCAGCCGCCTATTTGTTTTGTCATGCTGATAAGGGGAGTGGGACATTGTGGGACGTGGCAATGCAGCAGTGTTTTGGAGGGGCGGAAAGACCAGTACTAGAAGAATGGGACCCATCTACGGAAATGACGTCGAAGTGGGACTTGAGACAGGGGGAGGTGGATTGAGACAGGGAGGGGTGTGGGGAGTTTCCGCCTTTGCTGCAGGTCCCAATGTATCAGGTGGCCCTTCATGGTATCTTGCTTCTAAATATATGCAAGACAAGATGGAAAATCCTCACTTCTCCTCACTATTTTCCTAATCAGTTGCGAGTGGCAAATGAAGTAAGACTTGAATGATGGTTTGTAGAGGTGGCTGTGAATGATGAGCAGTAGGGTGAACAGCCTAGTCTAGGCAGGTCTGAGCCACTCTAGAGTGGCTTTGTTTTGGCTTCCTACGGTGCTCACCAAAGAGGCCAACGACAATTAGCAAGCAATCGTAATGCAATATATAAGCTGGTCAGTTGTAAAAGCGCTGTGAAGTGGCGCAAATACGACTGTGGAATGAGTATGAAAAGAAACATGCGCCTCGTCTGTGAAAAAAATCATTGAAATGGGCAAATGTAAGTTCTTGGTAAATTTTCTCAATTCTGTCGGAGACAAGGGTGAGGGTGTCCTGATTTCTCGCATGTAAGCGAAGATGAATAGTTGTTTAGCTGAAAAGAAAGATGGAGTTGAAGGTTAGGGGGAAGAGAAGGATGAAAGTGTATGAATGAGATGATGCCAAGCAACACAGCACTCACTCTGACTCGGGGACATGCAAGCACTGAAGTGAGCTTTTCGTAACTGAGTGAGAGCGCCATGCAGCAGTGGCTTTGTACTTAAAATATACTCGGACTTCAAAAATGCTCTGAAGCTCGATACTCAAAATCTTGCTGAAATGCGCGTTGAGTAGCTTCAATGGCAGTGTGGACGAAATCTGTAAATGCCTGTTTTTGTTAAGACCGGCTCGCCCATGCTACAGGTCGGAATCAGTGACCCATCAAAGGAAATGAGAAATTGGTTTGCTTTCACCTGCCGCCTCCTCTGACGATGAAATGCTACACTCTAAGATTGTGTGTGCAGTTGGGCAGCAATTCATCATTTTCTACTTCCAAAGAGGGAGTCAGTTGAGGTGGTAGTGGCTAGGGTGCCGGTGAAATCCTGGGGGCCAATTACAGTGTCGTGGACTTTGCATGCTCAAGCAAAGAGCACCGAATTTGCCGTAGTTCCAATCGACTCACGAAGGCAAGCATTGGGCTCGCAATTTTATTGCAACCTGATAAACATGATTTGCTCTGGTGCTTGTTGCAAGTGAAATGTGGGGCAAAGGTGATTGGATGAAAAAGAGCTGCAATTATCTCCGTGGTTGCTAATCACTTACCCTACGCACATCCTCGACGCCACCCATGACCCCTCCCAATCAACTGTAACATGTAATGCCATTCATTCCACTAAAGCAGCACAGTGCCACAATGTCACCTAAGCACGCAAAGTTGTTGGCATTTAATACATTTTGTCTGTACATTCATAAACGAAACTATCATGTTTAATTTATTTTCACTTACGGCCTGCATTGGGTGTTAATGGTGACCACAAGCAAAATAGGCCCCCAAAGGCGATGCAATGGATGCGTCTCCATCTCGCAATCATTGTACTTTGCAATTCATTTGCACATGTTTGCATCATAAAATTTGCCCCAAGTTTTACATTCTAGTCGGATGCATCCACTCTCATGTTTTTGTGTAGGGTCATGACAACTTCTGTCAAATTTGAGTTAATGCAAACAAAGAGGCACAACTGGACACAGAGCTTGCAACCACTTCCATACGCCTCATCTCGACTGCTAGTTTTCGTCAATGCTATCTGTGTGGTACGTTGTCTGATTCACAACTCTCAATCAAGTTCACATCTCTACGCTGGTAAACACTGAACAACTTGTGCTCACAAAGTTAGCGTCAAACGGTGACACGGTCAGGCAACTTTGAGTAGCCTTTGTGATTGGTGAAGCAATTTGAACAGAGTGGGACTTAAGGTGTTGCATTCTTAGGCCTCATTATAAAAGCGAATAGCAGCTCCGAAATAAGTTCTATTACTGCTCACATTTGTTGCGAATCGTAGAAACTCATTTGCAAAACTAGCTGCTTTCAAATTACTCGTGTATTGCCTTAAGTTAAGAACTTACGACCCCATAAGCAAACAAAGTGAAGTACCAAAGACGAACTTGCATTCCACGAGCCTCACACATGCGCATTCTTTTTGTGATTCCAAACAATGTAACAACGACGGAGATACGAAAGTTGTTTCCATAAATCGGCACCGAATCAACGATAGTTGCACTAGTCGGCAATGAGCCGTTTGTCATTGAAGTTGCAGGAATCAAGCCAACTGTAGCAACTTGCAAGGGCATCATAGGAAGTGCCTATTATTATTATTCTTATTTATTTGACGAGATTGTGGAGGAACGGGGTACAAACACACGGCCATCAACTTCAAAGCACCGTAGGTGTTAGTTTCTGCTTACCACGTAGGCTTGTTCACAGAGCCACGCCATAGAACGCAGGCACAACAGGCATCACCAAAGTGTCTGCTTACGTAAACACAGGCAAATAAAAGCGCTAAATCATACGATATGGTTGTTGGTGTTTATGTCATCTGCTGGGAAGGAGTGGGTTTTTAATCAGCTATTTTCTACACGCTCGTCCCACTGTTATTCTGTGGCAGCCCATGCTCAAACCGATAATTGAGTCCGGACTGCGTCTCGAACGACAAAGCACGCCTGATACTTCGTCTTGTCACTGCTTGAAGGCGGGATAACAGCATTTGAGAGAACTGTTCGGTGTTACCATTGAATGAGACTGCTGAGTGGTCAGTTGTGCTTTCCTGTGAAAGCGAGTGTGGTCTTGACAGAATAAATGGAACTAGGCGGGTGGTGAAAGTTTCCTGCTCTTTGAATTCACGAAGCTTACCACGAAGCTAATCTAGCACCAGATGATGCAACATCTTGGTAGTCAGATGGAGTGAGTGTGCGCAGCGTACATTGGAGCCGGAATCTTTGCACTCTGTGTCCCATTAGTCGCTGACAAGCATTCGTGAAGATCGTCGTTGTAATAAACAAAAAAGATGGAATTTTTTTGAGATTCTTGCCTAGTGACTGAAAACACTTAAGCAATTATTTGGGATATTTTAAGAAACAATGTGCTTTTACCGGTTTTACTCTGGTAACCTGAAAGTTGTGTCTAGCAAATGATTGAAAAGTAGTTACCAACAAATGCTTCCAGAAATGTTGCAACGACGTGAATTGCTCCTACGTACTCAACCGTGAACTTGAATGACTTTAGTGAACTGCGGAAGCACTGAGTTGGTCACACCACCAAGATAATGTGACAGCCACGTCTAACGTGGTCAAATCGCCACAAAGCACGTGCAAACGCTCCACGGAGCAGCAACTATTCGAGCATTCAATGTAATTCACCTGCTTTTGATGGCTACTGCTTCTAAACGAGGTGGAGGCAAATGGAAGGCCTACTAACAGCACAATCGTCCAGGAATACTCCCAATCGTCAGCCACAATTATAAAATGCGCCCACTATTGTTTGTGCGAGCTCACCAAGAAGATCTCCTCGATGTTTTTGTATGCATCACTGCATAGCCGTCAATCTCAATCACAAAAGTGCCAACTTTCGCTTTCGGGTAATGAATCAGATTATGACTGAAGGAGAACATTTGGATCTCTCCACGTTACGGCATCGCAAATCATAAATTTGCGATGACTTACCGTAAGCACTGAGCTGACACTATGCTGATGGCTGATTGCCGGGTCACCTCTGACAAATAGGTGGAAGCCGGTAGATTTATGCAAATTCTTCACTTAACTTAGCTGTCCTAGTAAGAGAACCTTTGAGTACAACCAGGAGTAGTAGGTCAGTGTTTTGTTCGGTACATCAGCAAAGTGAATTGTTCTTAGTGATTTTATGCGCAAGCGATAGTGGGAATCGCGCAAAGCCATGCGTGTAAGGAAGGACAAAATGACTGGATCTTGTTGTCACCATGAAATGATGCTGTGTGCAATTTTAGAAAGTGCTAACTTCACCTTAAACGACGTATCCAAACAGGAGACGGCGATCCTCATGACGAATTGTGCTTTTCAGGGGCCGGAGGAAGGCAAGTGGATGGGAACGTGTGTTAATCTCAAAGCAATCAGCGCCAAAATAATCCTTCTGTGCACGGGCCTTCCCTCAAACACTCTCTATGCCTGACCTGTCTCGGCAGTGCAAACGAGTACCTTACCGTTGGGAGCAAGTATCGTCGTGGGACGTGTGAGATGCGAGTGTGCAGAGTAGATTGCTCAGTTGAGTGATGCCTGAGAAAGTGGATCGGTACATTAGGACCCATGGAAAAGAAGCATTGCACCTACGTGCCAGAGAAGGTCGTTGCTGCTTAATTGTATCAAAGCCATTAAGGGCCACGCAAATTTGAATTTGCTAGCAAGTGATATTTGAGTTCATGCCAAAGCGGCTCTATCCTCGCAGATATTAGAGGAGGGTAGCGCTTGCTTCCAGCCTCTCTCCTCATTGAAGTTGACGTGTTCAGGTGCGAAAGTTGGTATGACAGTGCAGAAAACAAGTGCGAAGTAGCTCACCGAAAGCAAATGTAACACTTAATGAGGGCCTTGGCTACTCAACGTGCCCCTTCCAATTTCGCACATCAAAGAAGCCTTTTTGTTGGATTCTTCATATTAAATGGATAAAGCAAGCCTGCTGTGGCATGAACGAGATTGTCTTGTACCAACTAAGGAACAATACAAGGGGCTTCCAACTAGCATCGCAAACTACTGTGACCTACGAGAGGGTGTCGTAGCTACGAAAGGGCAGTGTGCTGTGAATAAAGGAAACCAAGGTGGGTTAGCATACAGTAGGAATGGCAGCAAGCGACTACGGATTAATTGTGGCGGAAACAGTCCTGGTTCTGCAAGCAAATCTTAGAGCTACCACAAGTAGTCCCTACTACAAGGGGCGGGATGCTACTCTTGATGTGAAACAGATGTTGCGTGGAATACAGGCAAAGATATGTCTGATAACAGCCCATTTGATGGCATTTAATAACAAGCCACTCCAACAAATGTACAACTATTAGGTCTTCACTTTGGACAGCGTGGCGCTCAAACTTACCGTTGCACCCCGCTATTTTCGTCCATTCGTCCAAATCAACACGGCACTTTCAGTGCTGCGAGGAGCTTTGCGTGGCTTGACTCTGATAACATTGATGTTGCCGAGACTGTACTCAATCCCAAGCCACCTCAACGCAAAACAAGATGTTTCGTTGCAAAGAAAGACAATAATCCAATCATATCTGCCTTGATGTCCATCCACCCTCCTGCTCCACGTGGACTGTGCAAGTATTTTATCGCTCTGTACCATTCAAATGAGACTTGATTAGGCGTATCACTTCATGTGAAGTTCAGGACAACTATTTGCATATCCCTTGTGTTACCTTTCGACAGACTGCCTCGAATGGGTAAAGGAAGGCGTAATTGGCGCATTAGTCGGCTTTACGATCAGAGTGTCTTCGGTGTCCCCTATTTCTTTGCTTCATCCGGGTGGGATTTTCTATGGATCGACGCGCTTCAACTGTTGGGCTGCTGGTATAGCTTTAAACTGTTCGTGCAATTTCCCTAAGGAACAGCTGCATGAGGATGGGGAACGTGGATGTACTCAGCATTTGGTAAGCTCCAGTTGAAACAATGCGTTGTTCAAATCTTTGTGTGTATCCTCGCATGCAACACCTCGGCTGGCTTTATAGGCAATTTGTCATGTGAAGATGGGAGCACTCGAAAAATTCATTGTTGTAACTGATGTTATCAATTTCCAATTTTGGTGGCCATCACAGCACCACCTGCTTCTTGCACTGCACTGTGTCTCAATTGGCAATGCTTATATTTTGCCCGCAAACGGTTACCCGTACCCTACCTTCTTTGGCCTTTTGCCCCTCGTGAACGTTCGCCGTCCACGACTCCATCACTAGCGTCGACATCCATTATGAGTGATGAGGTGCCTGGTTCTTCAGCTGCATATTGCTAGAATTTGAACGAGGTGTATGCAACACCTCGGCTGGCTTTATAGGCAATTTGTCATGTGAAGATGGGAGCACTCGAAAAATTCATTGTTGTAACTGATGTTATCAATTTCCAATTTTGGTGGCCATCACAGCACCACCTGCTTCTTGCACTGCACTGTGTCTCAATTGGCAATGCTTATATTTTGCCCGCAAACGGTTACCCGTACCCTACCTTCTTTGGCCTTTTGCCCCTCGTGAACGTTCGCCGTCCACGACTCCATCACTAGCGTCGACATCCATTATGAGTGATGAGGTGCCTGGTTCTTCAGCTGCATATTGCTAGAATTTGAACGAGGTGTAGCATTCTCTTTAGTTATCCAAACGCCTCAACTTGTTGCCGCTTCCAACTTGGAACTCCTTCAACACGAAATACTCTGTGTCCCCGAATCGCTCACCTGATATGCTGAATTGACAGTTCTTAGCAAAAGCTTGGCAAAGCTACTTCCCTGGCGTTTCTCCTGTTCCAGAAGATGGCATCGACGCATAAACGAACTGCGGTGTGGGGACTGAAACGCTAATGCTATGATGGTGGGGATTTGGACCACAACGTGGCTGTGCTCAAGGTGCTGTAATTGTGCAAGCAAATTTCACTGACCACTGTCCAATCTCATCCTCCACTCCTTAACCGCGTGAGGGCAGCACCAAAGAAGTCTTTCGGTTGTGGTTATCCTGACATCGAATATTGAAAGGACTAAGATTTTAAGCGTGCAAATTAAAAGCGGTTTTAGTGTTGGAGTTTGAGTTCGGATTTGGTTACTAGTGCGAGTATATGCTCGTTTTCATGGGTTGGCACAGTCTGTCAATTAGGCAATGAGAAGTAGGCCGTGACACTTCTCTGTGGCATAGTTGGAAGGATTTGTTGGGAGACTCAGCAGTGTGGCCGGTGCTGCCATAGTTAAATATGCAGTCGATTGGTGGCCAACTGAAGTAAAGCCGAAAAATATTTTGCCAAAGTGTGGGAGGTGGCGACACCTAGCATGCTTATCTGATCTTAATCCTCCACGTGTTTTTGGGCTTCTGCCAATGCGGTTGGTGTGTGGGCGAGAAAGTGACAAGTGACCAAGATTTGAGTCCCAAATGAGATGTAAGCAGGCAGTGATATGAAGGCATTGGGTTGAAGAGGTCGTCCCAATGTCGTGTTGCTGAACTGTCAAGGTGAGCCAACCTGGAGTTTATTTAGTGCACACCTTGGTCTTTGCTGCCTCCTCTGAAGAAACATTAACTTTATTACCATGACACCACTGGAGCAGGTTTTCAGGTTGCAACGTTCTAGAGCCTTTCCTTATAGCCAGTTAACCCTCCGGTGCAAAAGTGGTGATTTCAAGCGAGCAGTGGTTAGGCGAAGAATAGTTTGCGTTGCTTAATCAAGCGCAGGTGAGTAATCCTGTTGTAGAGAACTAAAAGAAATAAAGAAATGCGCAAAAGTGTGCCACTGCTGCAATGTGAGGCATGCGGTTCGTAAAGGGAGGTGAATTTACACGACAAAGTGACGTTAGACAGTAGGACGAAGGCTAATTCGTGCGCTGCCAGAACACTGAGACTGCAGTGCTGACGACTGAATTGGATGGGCTCACTTTGACCGCCAACGCAAGATGGTGCTGGTGCTGCACCAGAAAGAAGTTGTCAAAGCTGCCTCATCTCCATCCGTGCAAATGCACTACAACCAGCAGGATTCAAGGAGAACATGAGGAGACACATAAGATGCGGTAATGTCTGCAGCTAATTTCCCAGGAGGATACAAGAGCCTTGACATAGCATCGCATCCTCGAAGGTCAGGGCCACATTATTCATGGACACAACCATCCTTCGACTTGAACTTGACCAAGCAATGTAAATTATTCTTCGCCCAACCACTGCT
>LWMJ02000467.1:0-30775 GCA_001693035.2 Taenia asiatica | reverse complement strand
GCGCCTTGGACAAGAAACTTGATCTCTGCAAACAGTCTACTCAAAGCGAACAATTAGGAGCCCCGCGCGATTAAGGTTGGAAATCTCTCGATGCCGTTGATCTGCAAGCGAGATGTGTCTTGCTGTTTCGAGTGAATCACGCTACTTAAATACTCCCTAGATCTCCAAAAAATGAGCATTTATGTCAACAAATTCAAGCGTTTGCATTCGCTTTAGCAATGTGACCAAAGGAAGGAAATATATGAAATTGGCATGGAAGTAAATTAATGTTCTGTACGTTTCGGTAAAGAGCAGGGCAATGCTGGACCAAAACATCGTTTCTACGTTAGCTTTCTCAAAGTTCCAACTTGATGCACTCGTGGGACTTCCCACATCTTCCACTCCTTTCTAATTTCTTTTACTAAACAGTGTCAATTTAACGTAGCAATAGATTCGTAGGTTCGATGACAGATGACTGATTCACCTTCGAAATCAGTTTCAGCCACTGTCCTCTACCACAGATTAAGGTGATGATTATGCGGGAATTGATGCGATACTGGGTCCACTCACCCATTGGCCATGAACATCGACCACTTTCAAATGCTTGTGTAGTCAACAAGGCATACAAACACAAACAGCAATTTTTATTCACAAATATGGTAGCAGTAGTCACTGATGCAAGTAGAAGTGCTCATGAGGCTTAGATGTCAGTCAGTGTCGCTGACGAATTGACTAGTTGACTGGTTGAAGAGCGAACTGGTAGGTGTTGAAATATCAGCAGCTGGGCTGCAACATGTAACATAGTTAAGGGACATCCCTGCNTAGTGGTTCTGTGGCGGCAGAGAAGATTTTGGTGTTGTCAACTTTGGACCTTATTGCAATGAAAGTCTGTGTAGTCGCCTAAATCCACCATCGTATAGACATGGAAACGGCCTGTGTCCATGGAAAACACACAGATAGACACATTGCATGAATAAACGGCATCAGCCAAGTCGAAATTCTTGAGTCAGTTCACACCTGCATCCGCCTCTCCCACAAATCGCAGCCCTTACCTCCCCGTCGTGGCGAGCTGTCTCGCTCACTGGCTAAAATGGCAGCTGGTCATCGGTGATGGTTGGTTGACGAAGTTACTAATGGACGCTAACGAAACTTCAGCTGATGTTCTGTATGTAGCAAAAGAATGTAACCATAGACCTTGCGTCCAGCTGCTCAGATATATGCGCAGGTCCCACGCAGATAATTCGATGCGCGCAGCCTAACAGGCACAAGGTCATGGCACATACATCCGGATCAGAGTTTTACATAAATGGCATGCTGGTGCAAGTTCTTCTAACTAGGTCACAGACAGAAAGTCTGCTGACGATTTTTCAGCATTAACCAGCACATCCTCTACGTATCCAGCTTGTCAACCAGTCGTCAACACTATCACTGTCTCAGCTTCCCATCATACCTTCTAATTGCTATTCGCCTGCGTTTGGATGCCTTACAAACTTTGGCAAATTTTGAATTAATTCTATGCCAACTGTGGCAACCAATTATTGTGTGGGTGTCGAAATGGGAATACTGCTACCTCGGACTGAGTGACTCAGATATAGTCTACGGAAACCACTTCTCGCCTCCCTTAGCATGTACCGAAGTAAACCAACCTTGGCGACGTGTTCAATCATGACATGTCGAGTGCGGCTACCAAACAGCAGACCGCAGGCACTCATACCACCTATCTCAATGTGTAGGGTTACCTTTGATTAGCTTCCTTCTGTGATCCGCTATTCCCGATAGCAGTCTAGTGAGACAGCGTTTGATTGACGTACGACAAAGAAAGTACAATATATACTCACAAGACCAGATGTCTGCAAGTGTATGTGGTAAAGAGAAAAGCAAGTGGAGTAAAAAGTAGGATTACCGCTCTCAAATAACTAGTTGATCCGGATTCTGCATCCTGGTGGCTAGTCCTCAGCAAGCTCAATGTTGGCTGACCGAAAATGAAACACCTGAAAGTAGTTCAAGGCGATCCATGCACTTGTTTTGCCTCTTCTAGTTTTTATGGTACACACTGAATCGGTCCAGATCATCCCGCAAGTCCACGCTGCGTTGTGGTCAACCAGCTGTAGTACGAGTGGCACGATGGACAGCGTTCACTGGTCTTGTATTTTCTTGACAAGTCCTTACTATCTTGAGAGTCTCTCTAAGCATAGCGATGTCGATTGTGGGATGACAAACACAATAACGTTTGCAACTTAGTTGTGGGAATTGGTCACAGCGAAAGGGTTCACTTATCGTGCAAAACATGTTTAGAGATGAGTATTTGTCATTTCTTCTCGTTTGAATCAGTGACTTCAGCAGCCTTGAATTGTTTCTCGCATGCCGTGTGGCCTAGTAAGATGGGGTGACCTACCCTTGGCGTTATTTCACTTGCCAAAGCGCCTTTTATTAAAAAGTGTCCCCTTCATGCCTAACCACTTTGCATATTTTTGGGAATTCATTCAATTTACCTGAGATCTAGCCACGTGGAAGAGGGAATGGGTGGTGCAATCACAAAGCCCCGATGTAATGGGCTGCGGAAGTGCCTTAGTCATTATCCCACCTTGTCCGTCGGTCATGATTGAAAACGCGTAAATTAGGTGATTATGTTACTAATGAGGCGTGACACTATCATGATTGATGGGGCAGAGTGAAAGTGGCTGAATGACAGGACAAACACCAGCATGGCAGGATCTAGAACACGTGCAACTCTGCTTCCACCCAGCTGATATTGGCAAATCACGGAGGCAAGCTTGACCAGTCTGCAGCTGTGGTGCTAGCAGTGCTGAAGCACGATTGACTTCACATCATCGCTGCCTTCTTCCGCCACCTAGTCAAGGTGAGTGATGGTTATATCTACTCCATCCATTTAAGTGCCTACTAAACCGAGGTTGATTGTGCTGAGATTGAGTAACTGCAGAGAAACTCATCGGCGTTTTATCGCAACTTCCATCAGTGAAGATCTACGAGTTGATGATTAACATTTGAGATTTGATGCACCTGTCAAATTTTCATTAGATGTCCCATTTTAGGGTGAAGAAAAGGATTGTGAGGATGAACGATCAGAAACTATGGAAGCGGTGATGGTCGGGTGAGATCTTTGCAGATTCGCAACACCCCGTTGCAGTCTTGAGGTGGTGATTAGAGCAGTGAGGACGCCATTTCATGGTGATGACGGAATCCAATCTATCGACTAACGAACTATTATGGTCTCTCAGCGATTTACCCACGGTTTATTAGGTGTATCACCATTTAGATATCCGTTCCTGAATTAAGCATCCGTGTCCTCTGAGTTGGGCTTCCAAAAGGCAAGTTCGAACGTGCAGTGTGAAGTGCCGCGGAGGAGCAGGAAAGCACTCATCAGGTTTCAGCCATCCTGTCAAGGTGGAAGCTTACACTGATCTAGAGAGTGCAGTAAAAAGTTAACCCTCTCTATTTGGTCTCGCAGTAACAGTGGTCACTTATCAAATGGCTTGTGCACATCCATCAATCCAACGCCTGAAGACGTACTCAACACGCAGTGCGTAAATTCGCTTCCCTACAAAGGGCCATCAGTCAGGGAATTCACAACCCATGCTCTTGATCAACAAAGGACAGCCAAAACTCTTTCTACCTTCCCTTACATCAAAGGATGATGGTCGTTCTTTCATCCGACTACTGCTCTGTCCATCCGTTCCTACCTTCACATGACCAGGATTCGTATATTGGTGATGGATGCAGCTACACGGCATCATGCTCATCCAAGTCGGCTCATCGCCACTCATGGCAGTGAGTAAATCAATGAGCGCTTCTTAAACGCGTCTGACTCATCCACTGTCTATCTGTGTAAATAATTGACCGCCTCTTTTATCAAACGGTGGTTAATGTGGATGTTACGCACTGTGAAGGCAAGTTCTTTGGGTGTCATATAAAAGGACGCTGACAGAGAGATTGAAAATAAGTTAAAGGTGGGGAAAGAAGGCGACGAGCACATAATATTGTCGTGCTTTTTACAGAGAGTGCAAATTGAACTGCATCAAATCTGCCGTTTGCCGCAACAGAATCGCTAGTTTAGTTTGAGGAAGTGCCTTATCAAAGAAGAAAGTTTACGTTGCAGCCAACGTACTCGTGCTTTATACCCATTCGCTTATACAACCTTTGCTCAATCCATCCATGCCTTCCTTCTAACGTCTAGGGCCATTAAGTTTTTGCGGCCACCAATCGTGAAGGTGGCAAGAGAAGCTCCTCTGAAAGCACGTTCATTCATCCTCAGCCATGCAGCCTGTAAAAAGGACATCGACTTCCTCTTACCATCGATCAGTAAATAGGACTTCTAACAAATTAGATCAGCATTTCTTTTGCATATTTTCCCTAATTATCCATCAGGTGTGTTAATTTATCTGAATGATGGAACAGGAAGTGCAGTCACGAGTTTTTGCTGTAATTGGCCTTAAGGCGGAGACTCAAAACGCGTTGATAAAACATGGCACTGAGATAATTGATGGAATGGAGTAAAAGCGGCTTCAAAAAACCATTTAATCGCAGAATTTTTATACATGATTTGGGGAACCACGAAGGCACGTTTGATCAGGTAGCACCTGTGGTACTGGCAATGCTGAAGCTCATTCGACTCTCCATCATCGCTGCCTTGATCCACCGTCTAGTCGAGGTGAATGATGATGAAATTGGACTTCTGCCAAGTCGAGAGCAGGGAGATCTACGGTGCTGTGCTTCTTCGGATGTATGTCATACCACACACCCGCAACGAAGACTGGGTGGAATAAGTGCAGAATGAAGGGAAGGTGCCAACCAGCTTGTGGAGAAAATAGCTAGTATAGTTGGCCTAGGTTTGCAAAGAAGGTAGCCAAGTGCGGCTCTAGGCATATCTGCCATCCAATGCCAACTCCACATGCAACCTCTCCTGTCTGCAGCATTTAGAATGCACCAAAGCGATTTTGAAGTGCTTGCTTAGATGATGGTGAAAGTTGACGCTTAAAACTGTAAGACCTGAGTGTGTGGAGGCTATGAATGATTAGAGGAAGACGCTTCACTTAATTTTTAGTCAGGGGTAGCTTACGAACGGTTTGTCGCTTAAGAAGGACACTTCACGCCGTGGTGGCACCTCAGTCTTGGCTGATTATGAATACGATTTTACTCTAATTTCTCTGTGTTAATCACACTGCATTGATAAGATAGACATCATTCTCAATTCCCTGGTCTCCGGTAACTGATTTGTTCTTGGTTAGCGTCTGCCTCTTCGCCCCGCCACATGAAATTGCGACGCTGAAGGCCACGTTCAGAGCTAAAGTCACATGTAGAAGTTTTAGATGTGAGCTCAGTTACAAAAGGGGGAAAGTTTATGGAAAGAAAACAAAATTTTACGTTTCACTTAGATACATTTAAATACATAATTGCAGACTACAAATGCCAAAACAACGTGCCAAATACTGTAAATGGAATTCATTTAGATGCCTTAAGAGCCACTGTGGATAAAATTCGAGGCTGAGTTTTACCATTGCAGATAGTTGCAACCTTACTTACTGCCAATTATTCCAAGACTGATGAGAAAGACAGTTTTGCAGGAGCAAGTGAGCTAAATAATTATGCAACACTTTGCGTTGCTTGTACTCGCAGCATAATCTGGCCTGTAATTAAGAGCTAAGCTGGGAATAGATTTGATGCTATGCATTAATGTCGAGGGGAAAATGCGTTTTCCTACGTAAGTGCCATTAAGAAGACAGTTGGTTGCACAACTCAGTGGCCAGGAACCCTTCCAAATACTAGACAGACGGGGCGGTATGATGATTTGTCAAGCACTCAAGAATACTCTTAGATAAAGTCTCTCACTTACTGCGTTCTTGCTATTCGATTGCGAAGCCTTTACCAAAAGGTGGCTTTTTTGTTTTTGCAACACTTTTAAAGAAACGAAATAGATTACCTTCAGATTGTTGCCCGCTAGTATCATCGACTATTTTGTGGGTGTGGTTTTCTACGCGGGCAGAGGCGATTTTGTAGAATAGTCACTAGACACAATTTCACCGTCCATGGTGGAAAAAGTACCCATTCTATTATGGAAGGAGACTCGAAGGAGGAGATGGACGGGATCAGAGAGAATGAGGTGCAGCGGCTATCAAGCTGATTGGGCGCTTAGTAAGGAATTAGGTGAATTTGTTTTTTTGACAAATGCTGCCGATTGGATTTCGCGTGATAAACTCACCTTGAAGGAAGGTAAAATTGACAAAGACAGACTCGACTTCGACGGATTTCACCTGCACTCTATAATGAGCTCTTCAAGGTTGGCTAAAAATCCAAGGTTTTTATCCATACAGCAGAGATGTGTGCTCTCACAGCATTTACACGCATCAAGAAATCGGCTGAATCGAGGCACTGCCAGTGGTTTATTATGGGATTTAAGGTAGCAGAACGACTCATCGCAGACAATTTTTGCATCCGAAGACATGGACTGTAAGCTGTGGTGTAATAGCAAGCTGTTGATCTAGTTTTCACCTTGAGGGGCAGTAATGTCAAACTGGCCTTTGAGCTGAGGCGCGCTTAAACATGTTGCGAAGGTCGTATTATGAAAGTTAACCCTCGAAATCATACTTTACCAGTTGTTCGAAATTATTTGAGCACCTTTCCATCATGAATAAACGCGGATTCTAAGAATTGCGCCACTATACAAAATTGTAACGAGAATGTCGCTGGTGATCGCAATAAATAGAGGCTAGTGCTTCAAAGTCCCAACAAATGTTATTTTCAGTTTACCAGAGAGACATCTGGTTTTATTCGATCATAAGAGGCTATTAAAAATGTTACTAGCAGTTATTGCCCAACCGCCACAGAATTTGTCATAACAGTCGAAGGTTACAAGACCTGTCCAGACTATGCAACATGCTTAGTAAATGTGTTACCTTCCGTCCATTACATAGCAGGAAATTCGCAAAGGAACACACCGTTCTTTATCTCTGCACAATAATTCACATGATACCCACACTCGGTACTTTTTCTATCTTCACCATATTCTTTATGATCCGCTCTCTTATCGATAATGTGCCTCTTGCGAATAGAACCATGTCACTGGGAAGAATGTGCATTTGAAAACACTTAGGCGGTCTAGGTAGTTTTAAGAATTCTCCCTTTTTACTTGTGATTATCGCCTCAAACGATCACTGAACGAGTGAACTTAGACTGATTTGGGTATCGTGGCCTCGCCCTCTGAGTTCTATCTTCAAGGTACGCCCATCGGCACATGACAAAAGCGTAGTTACTCATAGTTAATGCATTTCGCTAGATCTAATGCTTATAAAGTTGATGTACGATGCATACCACAACGTTACGTGAACGGCAAATCTAAATTGCACTCTTGGCAAAAATAACGCCTTATCATTTTGCCCTTGAAACAAAGTACATAATTATCATGATACGTATGGTTCCTATATTGCAATTCGCTTAAATCGTTGTTTTACTTGATCTTTTACGTACATTTCATCCATATCTAGCAACCACTGCTATCCTACAAAATTGGGAGCATCCTGATGGTTGACAATCCATAGTGCTGACACGAGTGCATCTGAGAATTGCAATTAAGAAACTAACATTGCTCGTTGTCCGCACACCATCTTATTCCGCGTCGCACTGCAATCCGATTTAATACAATGCAATACTGCACAGCGACTGGCAGTTCATCAGACGTATGCTCAGAATCGTAAGTGAATGTCTGCACGTTGATGTTGTCTTTGCATGTGGTGCAATAGCCTCTTTTAAGTGGCAGTAGTAATCTTAGTCCACATAAAATTGTAGGAACACAATCTGCGCAGTTGTTCTATCTACATATTTCTCCTTATTTAAAGGTTTTAAAAACCTAACAGGTATTTGTTTAGCTCAATCATTTATTCTCGTAGTACCGAGCCTCGTAGTTTGCCAATTGGTTGCTAGAACGCATCATGCCAGCATGCAGATCACGAGTCACTGTGTAAGGTTCCAATTGAGCTGATTATTCGGTCAAAGGCCTACTCTTAAGACACTCCTTTAGCTGCAAATTTGTTATTTAGCAGATTGCTAGTGTTGGCGTTACAGCTACCTGGTGGCATGGGATTGCGATTGCAGACAATGCATCGCCGCTCTCGATGCCATTGCATTTGCGGTGTGGAGGCAGATTGGCACGCGGGTTGCATTGAGCTGGAATGCATTGAGTGCAGCTGTCTTAATTTATCGGTAATGAGGAGCAAGATGACCGTCGTCCGCATTTGCTACCATTGCTGCTCACCATAATGCAACATTCGAGTGCAGATGTTTGAAAACTTCAACAATGTATTTTCTATGTGGGCAGCACGTGAGATCTCGCCAACTGTAAAATATGTCCACATTGATGCTCTCCGTCTTATTAAGAAATATTCTGCCCATTATGTTGCGCGATAGCTTTATTCCTACCTGCTTTTATTTACTTGCTTGATGAGTTCATTGTCTTGGCGAGAATGTGTTGATCCATGTGGAGTGCTGCTTTGGAGCCGAGCAGCTAAAGCGGGCTTATGAAAGAGGGTGGAACTGGCAAGGTATGGTGGGGTGACGTAATTCGCTGCGGAAAGACCGACCGCTAGGATAACTAATGAGTACCGTTTTTTCCTCACTTAATGGGCATTTCTGTCGACCACACCCATTTGGCCATCCAAACAACGGATTCAAGGGGATAGTTGACGAAGAAATAATAAAATCACTCTCTTTGCTTATACCCTTGACAACTTTTAGCGTTATGCAACTGCAAACATCACTCTTTCTCCACACTCTTCCTCATCGTACTGTACTACACCCTAGTATAGTGTCCCAGTCCGCCATCGTCATTGTTTTCTTTCACTCCTTCACTAAGTGGTAGAACGGCTTTCACCCAACCCTCTTTTCTGTTATAGGGGAAGGCATGCCAGCGATTGTTTGCTCAAAATGGCACGAACAGCTAGACAGCTACATGTGGCGAACTGCTTTCCACAGACTCCAACGCGTGGTATTATCCCGTCTATGGGGATTAGCAACGGGGACCTCAAAGTCCACATACAGAAGGACGTGGGTGAGGGTGAGACAGTAGAGCTGCTTAAAGCAAGTGTAAAAATTGTTTTGTGAATGGATAAAAGAGGGTGAGAAAAAGGTGGATGGCATAAGCCTATATAAATACGAGGCAGAATCAAATTAAATGAGGGGATCCAGGCATTGCAGGGAAGAAGCAGTGACAGTTAGAGAGAAAAAGGACGTGGCGAAATCGAATCTTAGATAAATATACCATTTTAGCAAACATCAACAGACTAAAAGCATTGATGATCGCCACTTGGACAGATATAATCAATGCATAGCAAAAATGCGAGGAAAGGAACTCTTTAAATCGTTAAAGTCACAAATTTGGAAAGGTCTCATCTGACAACTCTGCAGTGCATTCGCGAGCATGCTTTTCCGGAACACAATAAAAATTATTCCTTGTTAAAAGCTTTAGGCTTGAATTCAACCGAGAATGATTTCCATTTAGGTGGTGCAACAGTCCACAATATCACGATGCGGTAACGCTGCAACATGATCATATGGCAGTGTTTAAGGCGAGGAGCTCATATGCTGCTAAGCTTGGCGAAGAAGTAAACGACTTATTCAAGTATAACCTATTTGATGTGGTGAGCACACCAAAACCATTGTCTGATTGCACACTTTTCTGCCTGTTCTCATTAATGCTGTTTTACAGGATCGTGAGTAGCATCGCTGGTGCGATAAGATGACCCATTCGATTACGACTCAGTTTACAACCTCCAATAATTCCTGAATCGGCCCAATTACTTGGAAGGAATTTTAAATGGTCTGTGGCACCAGTGGAAACAAGTTCACGACTACTTGCTTTGAACTGACCACTTTGTCTTGGGTTTAGTAAATTGCAAATGTCTGATAAATACAGGAAGTAAAAAACGTATTAGAAACGTGAGTCAGAAATTGTGCAACATAAATGAGAGTGTGCATAATTTATCCATCCATATTTCCCTAAGTTTAATAATTCCAAATTATTCTCTTGGTTACAACGCTTATGTATTCTCATCTGGCTCCCTCCTAATAATCTATCTTCGCACGGGAACAAGAGAACAGATGTTCATTTTTAAATCAGACTAAGGCAAATATACTCCTTATTCACGAAGTGATGTGTGGATTTACGCCTGCTGAGAACAGCTAAAATATCTCTTCAATATATATTACAAAGACCACTGTGCACGGGCGTTCCACTCATCGTAGGAACAGCGATTTGAGGTTAACTATGTAAGAGCATTTCGCCCCGGTTTTTTAAGGCACAATGAGATGTCACGCAAACAAGCACATTTGGGCAATCGTATGGGAATCAAGTTGGGTGTGAAAACTTACCTAATCCTACCTATTCAGTTAATTGAGAATAAGGCAAAATTTGCCATCGATGGATGCGCTAGAATTGCGTTTCTGCAATGGATGAACTTCGTCCATGCAGCGTTGACCTATAGCAGCGGCTAGGCTAAAAATGGATGAAAGACCGAGGTGACAGATGGAAAGAAATTCATCGCTGGCACTAAAAATGTTATTATTCAGTCATCCTTTTTAAAATTTGCACATGTTCATCAAAAAGCACTGGTGCGCTTACTTAACACGGGTTTTCACTCCATCCAGACACTCCCTGCGCATTCGGAAGTGGAAGACCTAGACATCGAAAGAGCATGCACCTCCACTAGACGACAAATTCGCACATGCACACATAGAGAAAGAAAGGCGGAAGCCAAATAATTGAGAAATTTCAACAGGTGTCGATATCTTCCTCTTAACTGATAATCACACGTCTTGTCATAATAAACAATACCACCCCCTGACTGATGTCATCCAAGTAACGACTCTCTTTTGCTCGCATATTTAGCTTGTTGTCATTCCCAGGATACAATATTTCCTCCTTCTCCTTCCACTTTTTTGTCCTTCCTCTCAAAAGACACTTCTACCTCTTTGAGTCTTGCCTTCACCTCCTTAACTTTATTCATTCTCTCGCGTTTTTCTTTCTTCCCGTAACTCATTCATTCATTCCTTTACTTATTCCTCCATTTGTCCCCACTTCCTCTCTCCTCTTTATTACAACGTCTTGACCACCCCACCATCCTCTTCCCATGTCTCTCACTCCTATCATTCTAATCTGAAATGAATCAGACAACATCAAATGGGTAACTATATTTTTCATTGATTCGACATCCTCGACTTCATCATCCTTTTTTTTCATTTCACCTTCCCGTCTCATATAGATATGTATATATATATGATTACAATTTTTTCCCTTCCCACATTCATGCTCTGCACATGCAGCATGAAAGTGTCACCAGGCAGCCGCGCACTTTCAAATGCTGAAGCAATCGATTGAATCCATCGATTGACCCACTTCCTCAAGTCAATTGATGAGACAATGACTAATACACGGACGTGCTACTTAGCTCTCCTTTCGTTTGCGCACCTTTCATTCCTCCTTTTTGGTTAGGTCTTCGGTTCTCGTTTTCGCTTCCTTTCTGCCACCTGGACTACGGCGGACATCGCGGGAATTGTGTTGCCAAAGAAACTGAACACTAGGAGTCTGCTGTCACATCAAGGCACTTCAGACAGACGATCGCATGGAAGAAAAGGAAGGGATGAAGGAAGAGGAGGACGAGGAGGGGGTAAGGCTCATCTGATATGAGGTTTACCAGATTCCAGCAGATACTTAACTTCCTCGCCTTACCTAGAAGTCATCCAATGCGGAGCGAGCTGCAGTCGATGGGATTGGCAGGAGACACTGGCACCGTAGGCACGAGCTATGGCACAACCGAACTTCCAGATGAGTGCAAATGGAAGGAGGAGATGGTGTGGATGGTGCAAGGGATATTTGCGCTAAAAAGAGGAGAGGGAGGAAGAGAATGGGCCGTTCGAAGAAGGAGTGAGAATAAGAGCAGGAGCGGGAGCATAAGGAGCGCGAGGAGGACGGGAGAGTAGGGGGAGAGGTGAAGAAGGAGAGGGCGCACCACGTCATCAATGGTGCTTACCACCGCGTTGACGGCAAGCCGAAGAAGAATACGCGTGGCAGGTGCAGTCGACTATTCACCAACACCATCGGCTGTCTTGCGTAGCGCCGACCACAACATCAACGACCTCACCGACACGGGTTCATGGACTCTATGGGACAGTGATGGAGGGCGGAGTACTTGCTACCAACCACGTCATCGTAGCAAGCCAAGCTGGTGAGATTGTCTTGTATTGGTTAAGGCAGCACTTCCACTACGAGCAGAAGACGGAGCATGTAGAGTTAGAGGAGAGAATTAAAGACACAATTTAGTTGTCATTGTCGTTGTTGTTGTTGCTGCTCTTGATGCACCTACTTGCACAGCCAGCGGTTAGCGTAGGAGGAGGGAAAAAAGGAGACTAGTGATAATGGTGATGACCTTTGCTTCACCGAAGGAGGGAAGAAAGGACATCTGTCAGTTCGCCGCACTCCTCTCTCCACTTCCTTTTACTTCCTTGTCCTTCTATTGTTCAGCTGAGAGGTCGCGGTGCCAAAAGCAACATCTCGCACCAGTCTACCAAAGTCGACAATACCACTGGCCTGCCATCGCCAGCGCCGTCGTTCGCCGCAGGTTTTATCTCCCCGTTCTTCACTTCTTCCTCTGTTCCACCGCTTCCTCTCTCGCTCTCCCTCTATCCCTCCCTTCCTCCTTCCTCTTTTAGTAGCTCTTTGCCTTCCACCTCCTCCTCCTTCGTACCCACATCCATTACTTCCTTCCTTCCTTTCCTATGCTCCCTCCCATTCGCGTTCATCCGAACCTTCGGCTATGGCATAGATCACTGCAGCTGCCTTTGCCTCCTCCCCCTTCTTCGCACTTCTGGACAAGGCGACAAATCAACGTATCTGTTGGAGTCGCATGAGCTTCATACCAGAAGTGACTGGCGAATTCCCCCTTTGCTCCCCCCACTTCCCACTTCTCCCACATGAGTATCTTTCTGAGCTGCCTTGTTGTGGCAGACCTCCCCCCAGCTTCTTTTACAACCCTCCTGTTTTTTGGTTAAAACAAAACATTTCTCCCGTTAGTTGGAGCACCTTTCCACTTTGTCATCAACGGGATGGTGGTGGTAATTCGTAGTGGGTAGTATTAGCAGTAGTAGCAGAGACAGCGTCATTGAGGAGTCATGGGTAGGTTCGCCTAAGTGGTGATAAAACGAGGCATCGTCCTCCTTCTCACCTTTTACCTCTCCCCAGCTTCTTTTACAACCCTCCTGTTTTTTTGGCTAGAATAAAACATTTTTTTTGCTAGTTAGAGCACCTTCTCACTTTGTCATAAACGGGATGGTGGCGTTAATTCGTAGTGAGTATTATTAGTATTAGTAGCAGAAGAGACAGCGTCATTGAGGAGTCATGGGTAGGTTCGCCTAAGTGGTGATAAAACGAGGCATCGTCCTCCTTCTCACCTTTGTTAAACCAACACATCCACTTCTCCGTTGGCTTGAATTCCTTCACCATGTTGGAAACTAAAAGGAGGAAGGAGTCAACCACTGCTCATGCACTAACCACCTGTCTCGTCAACAACCACTAACTGCGATTTAAGAAGGCAAAATAAGAAGACACTTCCACTTCCATCTGTGGAGACAAATTGTTGAGCAACAGAACATTATTTCCCTGCACTCATCCATACATGCACACTGCAGTGTCTCATCCAGTCACCACCGAGGAAGACGAAAGGAAGTGGACAATAATAGTAGTAGTGGTTGGACAGAAGACATATCTCTTCCAAGCATACCGGCCCACGTCATACAACAATTTTCTGACGCATTGCATAATCTTTCCGTCTCGGTCACTTCCAGCTTCGTCTTCCATGCTACCAGGCCATACTTCTCCATAGAGAGAGGGGTAGCAGAGTGATAAGGTGGATTGGGTATATTGCCTATATTGAGTTTGATTATAGGGCTAGCAGACCGTTGTTCATCTACCAATAGTCAAGAAAGGGCCTTTACTTGGGGAAAATTTTGATTCTTGGGGTGTGATTAAAGGTTCTGAATGACCATTTTTAGTTTTATGGGAATAATGCAAGCAAATTACCAAAAATAATTAAAGTTTTAGCCTTCAGATCTATTGCAATATCATTTTAAAGGAGTACATAGCGGTGATGTAAGAGAAAGTCTAAAGTCAAGATACGTAAAAAATGGCAGCATTGTTGGGCAGTAGAAGCTGCAAAGCCTGAAAACTTGAGGTGTGGAAGTCTGCAATCCCTGAAAGACTTTTAATTGAGAGTAGATGCATTAAATCTGAACGCAGGCCAATAATGCGCAAATGCTAAATGTTCTTCAACATAGCCAAGTTAGGGAAACGTTAGGGGTAAACATATCTATAATGTTGCATCAACATTACAGGAAGAAATTCTAAGCTTATTTTTTAGTGCTGTAATTGCGAATAAATGCTTTAGGAGACCAGTGAACGGCTTGATGCTATGTGACGGCCAACAGGTTCCCATATGCACCAGAAATCAGGTTGTCAGCAGAGAGGTAAGCACGGACAGATTGAAGTTAAACTCAATCTATCGTCGTCTCCACCATTCACAAAGAAACTGACGTGATTTGGAAATGTTAGCAGAACCATAGAAGCATGGGCAGCACCCTGTTCTAATTTTCCTCTGTAGTTTTAACGACAATCAGTTCACCGCTTTGACAATAGTTTTGTGCCACATTTAACTTTGGTCCATTTAACCACTTGTGTTACCTAAGTTAGCTGAAAGAGTCTTGAGACCATTGCTTAGACTAAGATGGATGCTTTAATTGATACAGATCATAATCCTCTGTTACATTTAGTTACGTCAGCATACTAACCACGGTAGAAAAGGCGAGATAAAAAGAGTATGAGGTTGAAATGCTTATAATTCTGCTTCATCATGCTTCTCATGGACCAACTCGAACGTCACTCATGCAGCTGACCTCGCCAGTCTCTATACACTGCCTCGAAAAATAGCTTATTTCCAAGAATTGTGAATTGATGTGGGGGTGTAATCAGATCAGGTCCTGTGTGTACAAGATGACTCGAAATGAAAGATGAATGTGATCTCGGTAACTGTTTTATCTGGTCTTATTGAACCGATTTTCAAATTGCATTTTTCTGAGCAGCTTTCCTCACCTAACACAGAAGGTAATTGCAAAACCATTTAGTTAAACAACGCGTGCTGCTAAATAATGCCAATGTTTGTGAGTCCAATTCCACTGCCTTACTTCGCAACGGTCTGGGCTGCAAGCGCTGAAGTTTATTTCATTCCTTCCATTACAGTCAAACTCCAGTGCAAATTGTACAAGGCTGGTCGGTAATCAAATACCTGTTTTCAGTTAACCCACTGAGGTGATAAAAAGGCAAGTGTGGTTTGAATGACGTTGGGCTTCCTACCAGCACACAGGGCACTGGGGATAAACTAATTCTATCTTAGGAGACAAGCACCTATTCCATCATCCTCACGCTATTTACGGCGGCTTCAGTTAATGTGGCAGCAGCCACTTGTTGCTCCTGCTAACGAATGCGCCTCTATAAAAAATGTGGCTTTGCGTAAGCAATTATTAGCACAATCAATGACGAGCATTGGAAGCACTGTGTTGATAGTCGACCGTAGGAATGTATTTGCAGAGAATTCTAGGGCAGTTTAACGAAACGAATGCACCCGTGCAATAAATTGCCTAATAGGTTGAATATTTTGTCTGCTTTGCCCAAATTCAAGAGACGGATGCGGCAGCAGCTTGGAAAGTGTCAAAAGGGGCACAGGATGCAGGCACCGAAGCATGAATCCGACCAAGACCTATTCCAAACAATCCATATGCTTCTTTTACTAATGTCAATCCAATTTCTTTTGCCCTTCATGTTTAATCCCTCTTCTCCCTACTGTTTCATTACCACTACCTCGGGCGATTTTACCTTCGTGTTTGCCAATAACGGCATTCAGCTCGAAAGAATTTGCCAACGACCAGCTAGTGGAATAAATGGATTCTGTTTAAAGCTAGGAGTGGCGATAATGCTGACAACAAGTAAATGGGCTTATAGCTAAAAGTTACATTATTCAGGTGCTGAGGGCTTTATACTAGTAGATAATTTCACCGTGGCTGTGATTTTGTACACCTTTAATGCCACAGACGCTTCAAAGTCCTGTGATGGAGCGTAAGACCAATGTAGGAAAAAAGGTATCCAGTCTGCCAAATACGCCATCAAAAGTAAATATTTCTCTGCATCTACCATCGCCAGAATAAATAAGGGATTATATTACTTGATTCAGCGATTTGAATGTCACCATTAAACCCATCGAATGCATGCAAGGATTATGAAGCTGTGCAAATGAGTGCGAATGATATTATGTGATACCTATAAAATAAAGAATTCTTAATTCTGCAAGTATATTTGGAATGCCCAAGCAAAAGCATCAAACGAACTAAAATCGGAATCTTTCCAATTATGAGGACACTTCAAAGTTTATTCACATCAAAGTTCAGCGCCTCTAGGGCTTAGCAAATCCTGATCTCGTCCTAGTGACCAATAAATCACAACTGCTCAAACCAATGAGATTCGACCATTCTGAATAAAAGCGCTGATGTCGATTTACGATTCATTGTCTTGGACTCATCAACCATGAAGCTCGGTAAGTCGCGTTCCCACATGCACTTCATCAACATTTGTGCTACTATTGTGATGGCCAAGAACAGGTTTGTCAAGATCTCCGCACCATCATGAGTCAGACACTTTCCTGCAATCCCACAATCCTACAATTCTTTTGGTATCTTTTCAGACTTTTCTATAGAAGGAATACCGAAATCGTCACCTACTACACGAGTGTCTCCACAGCCACCCGGTTCCAATGCTGAGGATGACGTTAGGCATGATTGTGATCCTAGCCACTCCACCTCCTTTGAATTGCCTTCGACAGGCTCATCAACAACACCTTCAGCAATATCAAAGTGTTTTGCTTCCCTAGTAAATCCAGTCAATGTGTCGTGGATATCACAAAGTGAATGCGGATTCAAGGGGCAGATTCCGGTGTCAGATTGTACACCGCCTTCTTCTTCCTGCCACCTAACCTCATCACCTACTTCCTCCACCATTCGAATAGACACGTTTCCACAGTCTTGTAGCCCACCCATCTGTTCTGGTGCTATTGTGCCCCATTATCTCCCTTGCTCCTCTTCACCAAGGCTACCCGGTGGGATTGGGCTGTTGACCTCGGATTACCCCAATTGCTGTTCCCACTTGCATTCACAAACACTCTTCAACATGCTAGACACTAGCACAAGCACAAGTCTTACCGAACCTATTGTTGATGCATTCAAGTTTCCCACCAGCAGAGTCGTAGGAAGCAATAATGATACTGGGGCCAACGAGAGCAGCGTAACTGGCTAACTTCTCGTCAGTTCCTAATGAGGTGGACAATAAAAGGGTGAACAATGAAGAGCGAAGGATTTGGCAATGCCCAGATTGTGAGAAAAAATACGATAGCTCTGCTTCTCTGCGAATGCATAAGCAAAGTCACTCAAGCTCGTGGAAATGTCACTTTTGTGATAGTGCCTTCTCTCGTAAGTGGATTCTTGTGGCTCACGAGCGGAGACACACAGGCGGAAGTCCCGTCGTCTGTGTTGTCTGTCAGCACACCTTTACTGGTCGGTCAATCATGCGAAAGCACATGCAGACACACAGGGCGGCAAAGCACAGTTGCAACTCTCACTGTTCATGGTTGTTTGCAAGCTGTAGCCAAATCATCGGAAAAATAGGAACGTGTCAACCTTCCGCTCTTGTAGCAACCTTTGCTGATGATGATGCTCTCGCCTCCTGAATTGTCAGCACAATGTGCAGTCCCAACACAATCAACTCAACCTCCTGAGATGAAGTGTTGGCGTTACTTTTATGCCAAATATGTGCATTGATCACATCAAAGACACCGTGACATATTTTCGAGCATTCGTTACTAGCGTGTCCACTTTGTTCTCATTTGTCAGAGTAAAAGAAATGCCATTTAATACAGCCTTTTCCGTCTTACTTTGGTCAGTAGTGGCTAGTGGTTACTTGAGTATCCACGAAAATTACTAGGCGAAATAATGATATCACACCGGTCTTTTGAAGTGTTCGACTAAATAAGTCGTTACCAAAGTTCCTTTTACCACAGTTACTTGTATACCAAGTTGGAGCCTATAACTTAACGGAGGATTTGGACTGTGCAAGACGGTGTAGGGTTTTAAAAAGTCCCACTTTGAATGTATAAAGTAGTGGACATGGTATTACAAGTCGCTCACTATATCGACTCGAACATGAAGGAACAAAAGCGACTGCTGTTTATGAGAAAATCATCCAAAATGCATGTTTTGCCCCTAAGGGCATTGAGCCAAATGAAATTAAACTTTGGGGCGATTAAAGGCCAATGAATTCGTTTGCTGTTGTTATCACCTTTTCAAAATTTTACTTCACAATACTTGATGGCAAGTCGGTTTTTGTTAATGTCCTTATTTTACGACGGTCCCTTCCTGTTCATAACTTAGCCGTACCTCTTCTCATGTGTTGGGCGTCAGAATGTTTTGCCTTGACAGCTGCAATTCTTATCGACAAGTACCAAAATGTCATTAGCAGAGTTTCTTTACCATGAAAACCACCACCACCACCATTACAAAATCAAGTCCAGTTGCAGCTTGACAGCCCCATTCCCCGTTGGAGTTGACAGGCGTAAGGCCAAGTCAAGCCTTTCTACTCGTTTTTACCCCCAGCGCATATATTATTTTAGCCGTACCTCTTCTCATGTGTTGGGCGTCAGAATGTTTTGCCTTGACAGCTGCAATTCTTATCGACAAGTACCAAAATGTCATTAGCAGAGTTTCTTTACCATGAAAACCACCACCACCACCATTACAAAATCAAGTCCAGTTGCAGCTTGACAGCCCCATTCCCCGTTGGAGTTGACAGGCGTAAGGCCAAGTCAAGCCTTTCTACTCGTTTTTACCCCCAGCGCATATATTATCCGGCGTGTTGATTGTGTGATGTTCGCGAACCTGATCTTAATCTTAACAAGAGGCAGCAACTTGCTTTACAACTCATTAAACGCATCCAAGAATTTTTAAACAGTGCCAGAACCCACAAAATGTAACCACAAAAGCCAGTATCGAAACCGACTACCTCAACAACTAGCACTTAGGTTCTCAACTCTCCATTATACCACCGGCAGTGTACAAGCTCAGAATCGACACACACGTGCAAACAGAGGAATGAAAGGTACGCAAAGCTACATGACTCTAGTGAGCATTAGGGCAGGGTATTCTCTCTTCTTTCCCCTTGCCTGCCGTCTCCTGCTTGTCACTTCCAGGGGTCACAGTTTCGGTGACAGTCACTAAAAGGGTGTAAGAAAGGGAATGGAATAGATAAGTAAGGCAGTTATAGGGGCAAGTAAGCAAGATGGATAAATATATGAACCCGTAAATAAGAAATAATGCTCACAGATGGCTAGAAGTTGTCATGGAAATGGAATGAGGTAAAGGAATATCTGATAGTCTCCTGTCACTGACATCACGGGTGGTTGAAATGTTAATCAATGCAGCCATGTTTCGACGTAAGATATGGAATGGCTAGATTTCAACCTCAACCGTATCTGAGATCAGGGTTCTACTGGAAAAGTAAATGACCGAAATAAATCAATCAAATACTTTGACAGAAAGAATATGGTGGGTGAAGAAATATTGTGAAATGCGACAGACTTATATGCTTTCGTGTAAACAGTTGGCCAAAACAATCCCAAAGCACTAACGCAATTTGCACGATTTCACCTAACCTCCCGCATCTACAAAAGCAATGCTTATCGACTGTATTCGTGTCCGAGTCTGAGGAAAGCACGTAGCAGGAGGTGAAGTAGACATTGCTGAAAAGAATTGTTTATCGATTTGCAGAATTTGACAGTCACTAAAAGGGTGTAAGAAAGGGAATGGAATAGATAAGTAAGGCAGTTATAGGGGCAAGTAAGCAAGATGGATAAATATATGAACCCGTAAATAAGAAATAATGCTCACAGATGGCTAGAAGTTGTCATGGAAATGGAATGAGGTAAAGGAATATCTGATAGTCTCCTGTCACTGACATCACGGGTGGTTGAAATGTTAATCAATGCAGCCATGTTTCGACGTAAGATATGGAATGGCTAGATTTCAACCTCAACCGTATCTGAGATCAGGGTTCTACTGGAAAAGTAAATGACCGAAATAAATCAATCAAATACTTTGACAGAAAGAAAAGGGAGGGTGAAGAAATAGTGTGAAATGCGACAGACTTAAAGGCTTTCGGGTAAACAGTAGGCCAAAACAATCCCAAAGCACTAACGCAATTTGCACGATTTCACCTAACCTCCCGCATCTACAAAAGCAATGCTTATCGACTGTATTCGTGTCCGAGTCTGAGGAAAGCACGTAGCAGGAGGTGAAGTAGACATTGCTGAAAAGAATTGTTTATCGATTTGCAGAATGCAGACATGGGCGGTGTTACAGGTTCTAACACCTATTACACGGAGCTAGATCTATCCAACTTGGGAGGCGAGGTTGTCATTCACAATCACAATGATGCAATCAAAGAGGAACGCCCACTCATGCAGTAATTTCTACAAGAACTTCACGTACATTACTAAAGAATACTTTTATTAACAATGCGGGGACTTGGTGAATTTGAATTGCTTAAAACACTAGAACGTCGTATGATTGCTTATGCTTAGTTGCCTTTGACTTCATGCTTATGTCAGCGGAACCCGATCATGCCAGTAATGCCTTTAGCAGAGCAATACCACTATCGCCTGGTTATTGTTTTTAAAAGATCTTCAGTGGTGGTACATCTTTAAAGTAAACGTAAGGGAAGTATTGGTAGGAGCATTGACAACGTCAGAACCAGAATACAGCAGAACTCTAGTGTCCTCCATGGGGTGAAGTGAGACCAGCATCACCATCGTCAACATCATTGATCCTGCAATAAGTGATGGGTACGTCTCCCACAATATGCTGATGAAACTAAAAAATATGTCTCCTCTCCACTCCACAACAGCCTGCTATTGTTGAGGCACCGTTTTTCACCCCAGCGCCTGCTCAACATTGTCTTCCTTCCCACTCTTACCTCGGGCGCTTTCACAAGCACAATGAGGTACTGAAGCATCATCATACGCTCCAAATCAGGGATAGAAAACGAGAGCCAGCCAAACCTATCCACCATGGATCAATTGACACATGCATGCAATTTGCGGTAAGCAAGCACTATACTACCATAATCAACCGGCTTCCTCAGTGTACACGAGTAAGATACGGGCCGTTTTATGTCACTCTTGCTGGTAAAAGACATAAATGAATGAACATAACGGCAAATCCAAGCATAAAGTCCTTCTATTTTGCACCCCAAGTGCTCAAGGTCTTTCACATTTACTACTGATGGTGGCTTCACGCACACCATCAGAGGCAATGTGACAGGGAAAAATTGTGTTAAGAAGAGCAAATGAGTGACAAATAGCGATTTAGTTATTACTTCGCGGTAGCTTGTCTCACGCAAAAGATATTTGCTGATTCGAGGATAATAGCCATATGATTTTGAGGAGCACATTTTTACCAAACAGGGCACCTTCGTTCAGATACAGTCGCTTTGCATACTCAATGCGTTCACGTTAAACAATCATTGTCGGGCTGCATCCACAAGAAATTAGGTTTGCAATGCGCTAAAGCTTAGTATATGCAAATAAATTCCGTTTTTTCCGAAGTAAATGAAAACTATTAGCAAATTTGATTCTGACGCGTCTAGCTTTTTCAAAGCTCCCGTCTATGTTGGCCTCCGGGTGTGCGACAATATGGCTGAAGTTTCCTTTATGTCTCACTACAAAACGTGGGCATCTGTGATAACAAATAAGCTGCCGAAATTATTCGTGACATATAAAGGAGTTAATACTAATATCATGAATGACTTGCACTGCTCTTCCCTAATCATTGTCGAAGTCTAACTATTAGCAAATTTGATTCTGACGCGTCTAGCTTTTTCAAAGCTCCCGTCTATGTTGGCCTCCGGGTGTGCGACAATATGGCTGAAGTTTCCTTTATGTCTCACTACAAAACGTGGGCATCTGTGATAACAAATAAGCTGCCGAAATTATTCGTGACATATAAAGGAGTTAATACTAATATCATGAATGACTTGCACTGCTCTTCCCTAATCATTGTCGAAGTCATCAATTGGGGTGAAATGGTAATCAAGCAAAATCCTAATTCACATTGAATAAACTTGCCGCATCTGCAAGCGTCACAACTAACGCCCTATGTTGCATATTATTTGTTAAGCAATAGTAAAAGCAAGGCAATCTTTGTAGCACATTGGGTTTATTTCCGTGTACCGCCTTCCTAGTAGTAGAGCAAATAGGTTAACTCCGTCGAATACCTCGACCATTTATTCACATTACTTAGCTAGTGACATCAAATTAGGTGCACTGTTCGTTTTAGTGCTTCCTCATTCACTGACACAAATATCGCTTCCAAGTAATGCAGACAAATGCCAAAGACAAAGGGCAGTACCTCACTAAGACGCCCATATTATTACAATTATGCAACTCTTTGACAGCGATGTCGATTTCCAAAGATTGCTTGCCTACAATGCATTACACAAAGGTGACATGATAGTCATTCCGATGTGGTGTCGCCCAAATAAGCGACGCTTAATGCCAGACAGTGTGTTGATACAAAGCCGCCATGTGGGTAAAGAATATTAAACGCTTCTGTGGTGTTAAAAATTTATAGGAAAATCATAAAAGCAAAGCACATTCTGCTTCGAAGATGACGCTTCATTTCTACCTCATTTTGCATGTGACTGAACTTTTGGACGATGCGGAAAAGGGAGAGGGCAGCAAGCTGAGGTGCAATATTGAATCCTCTCCAGCACAGATACGAAAGCATTTATTAAAAAGTAGTATTTGCCGCTCTTTTTAGTTCAATCGGATTATTCATGCGTCTTTTCAAACCAGGTAATGAGTAGTTAGTGTTGCCAGCACTCACCCATCGTTCACTTCATACCGTTGTGGAATTTAGAAAATTAGTGTTTTTTTACTTGGATTTGCTAAACATAAACTCGCCAGATGCACACATCAAGGGCATCAAAATACACACTTATTCGCAGGCAGAAAACAGCTAAATCACCACTGATAATTTAACTACTTAATCTCCCCTGCCACCACGTCACTGGTGTATCCATCCGGCAATAGTGGTTGTAAATATTACTTTATTATCCGAGCTGCTGTTCTCCTTATTTGGTATCTACAGTTCATTTTCATTATAGATTTGATAAACACGTAGGAATCGTAAAACGTTTCATGTGTGCACCTCAACATATATGTACAAGCCTAGATGCTAGAGAATTTGATCATTAGTCACAGATTTATTCACATAATCTCACCTAATCAGTGCTCCTAACGATATCCTTTTACACTCCTCAGAATGCACAGAGATCCCACCTGAAATCAAGCTTCTATATATCGCACTTTCATCTTCCCTTAGGGCTTTGAATTAAGGACATAGGAAGGAAAAATCAAACTCATAATCACTCTCGACCTCTACCTCGAGAGATGACATGCCGTCCGGGTAAACATATCTCCTCTGTCCACTTACTGTTGATCAAGTTAATTCTGGCAGAGATGCAGTATCCTTACTCTTGTTCTCTCCATTGCAACCTTTCTTAGAGTGCTGTGGATAAATGGACGCTAAATAAAGGTGCATTCTCCAAATTTAAATTGTTGAGCTAATTTCTGAGCAACATTTCCAAATTTAAATTGTTGAGCTAATTTCTGAGCAACATATCTTAAGAGGAGTACAAAGGGTAATACTAATGATACCAATAACCACAGGAGAAGTTTTCGTCTTCGAGATAAATTACACAAATGCGTATAAGCAAGACGGATCATGTACCGCGGAATACTGCGCACTACTTATGCTCCCTAGCAATAATCAGTTCACCAGTTGTTTCTGCCTTTATCGCCGGTACATCATGCAAAACATTTCAAGCAACTCTAAAGCTAAGTGAACGAGAATTGTTTGACTATGTTCACTGAGTAAGAATTTTTTCGCTTCTTGCCTACAGACACATTGACTGATCACAAAGCGGCAGGAAAGGCTCCAACACCGCCGAAATTCTACGTCAGCGAAGTGGGTCCTTCCTCCATTCAATTAACTTGGGGTAATCGGAGTTTGGCTGAATCCCGCCCACGTCGTGTCCAAGTGACTGCAATAGCCAGTCTTTCTGGCCTCAAACTTGATCAACAGGTCAACTTTACAGATGGAGCATTTTTGTTTGCTGATCTGAGACCCAACACATACACTTCTCTAGCGAAAGTAATCGGAGATGGGGCATAATTTTCACTTACAATGGCAGCGTAAGAACACTTCACTCCGGTGAGCTAGCACCTGCAATAATGTAGTGCGCAACTTCACATCGAAGGATAATGCCCACTAAAATTTATCCGTAATGGCGTTCCGCCTGTCACAGCATTCTAAAACTCACCACGATGCGGCTGTTGTCAGTCTTTGCTACCACGCAGTTCACATTTGAGCTGCGTGAGAACTTGCGTGATTTGACTGAACCACTACGCATATTTTGATGCATTAGTGAAAGTATTTGTAAATGGAGGTAGGATTTTACCTACAGCACATGCATACAAGCACTGCCCAGTGGTAAGTCTTGCCTGTGAATATGATACGCAACTCCACGTGGAAGGATTGTACCTACCTGTATTTGTCCACAGAGATTCTTATAAACTCACACATTGAAAAACTCATTATGTGACCAAAACCATGAGACGGTTATTAGTACTTGTTGTGCCACAGTTTAAATTTAGTCGAGTTCAGGATTCGCATGAGATTTATGTTTGGACATCCAGTTTGCACAGGCGGGGAACTAAGAGTCCTGACCACTAGTGCACTTGCCTCAATTTCCGCAGGGGAAGAAGGAAGAACTCTGACCACGAGGGGATTTACCTAAACTTCCGCAGACGAAAGAATAACCCCAACTACAACTGGGTCTGCCTTAAATTTAGCAAGCTCTGGGGTTGTTTTTACTTGCCTGGTGGTAGTTCTTGCCTGAACACTTGCGTAAGTCAGTCTGAATCACCCATAATTTCCTTTATATGGAACATCGTGACGCATGTCAACCCTTTCCTACCATAGGATCCCAAGTTATCGGGATCGCACAATTTGTCATCCATTCAGATTTTATTAACAATCGCATGATTGCCCTTTATGACAATGTCCTGAGTGACAAATAATGGACGGTATCATGTTTGCCATATTTTTCTCATTAATTGTTTTATTCTATGAATCAAGGGATCTTTACTCCTATTCAGTGCTTTTTAATGACACGGTTAGAATTCGGGTGTCTTAACTTATCAGCAGACTGCTGGCTACAATGCAAAAGAGACTTAACACCTACGCAACTGTTTATTATCTCCAGCAATATAGGGCATTGCGATTACGAATGTGATTGCGACCTGAATGTGCAGCTGCTATATGCTGTAAGCGCAGAGATTTCGAGCATTTTAGCACAAGATGAATTAATGGATGGGAGTCTGTATAATGAAAGTGGCATCCAACCGTCCAGCCATCGGGAAAGTTAAACTATCCGTCGCAGCAGAATCAGTGTGTCTGTGGTTAGATTACATTGTTTAGCAGATTTGAGGATTTACTTATTCCACAACATAAGGTGGGGTTAATCGGTGCGTAGGATGGATCGCGACTGGTTTTTGCTATCTGAGCATGTTACCACCTATCGTACTTATGAGTGCCTTTTGTTGTTCCATTCACCAATTTAGTGAATAGGCGTATTGAAAGTCCCCATATTCTTGCCAACTTTCAATTGTCAACCTTTAACTAACATGAATGCCGAGTTGCTGTGATCACTTATGTGCGAGACTGCAGGGTTGATGTGGACATCATTAATGGAATTACCGCTGTAGAACCTGTTAATTGTGAGTGGAGGAGCAAAATATAATTGCTGGCATTGACCCTAGGTACTTAAGTTCATTTAATCTCCATAACCACAGAATGGTCCGTATTATACCTGACTTCTGCTTAAGGGCGGGTAGCCTTACAGTTTAGTGTTCTTGTAGCAGAAACACTGATCAGATTGGCATCGAATAAATTGTTGTGCATATACCTCCGATAGTGGGGTCAGTCTCACGTTAACTGAATTCTCCAGACATTTGGTAAATGTGTGAACGGTTTCAAAGGTACCAAATCCATGCCTGACGATCCAGGTTAGTTCAGGTCAAAACTTAACACGGAGATGCCCATCTGACATCTGTGACACCGCGGCTGCTAGTCAACATTTACCCCGATAACGAAAGCGCCGATGCATAAGCACATAAGTTGGCAGGATGTATGGATGCTGGGTATCATGCGAATCGAATCAAAGCTTTAAAATGACTCTAACATTAAAATATCTTACACATCACCTTACTTGTTCGTCCATCTATCCACTTTTTCATTGGTCCAGTCAATTTGGCTCATTACTTTCAAGTCTGCCTCGCTTATTTGACTTGAAGTGGGCACCCGCAAAATCACTTCAACTTAGGTGTCTGCTTCGATTGCGCACAAAGGATGCAGCGCCATCTCACTCGTGATGGGAAGATGTTTAATCAATTGCAAGCAACTGTGTCATGATGCATGTCTAGGAGACCTCGAAAAATAGGAGACATGAGAGGATTGTGGACAGGCCGCCCTTTAAAACACATGCAGACCTAATACAGAGCTCAAGTGCCCCATTTTGTGGTATTGGTACAAAATCTTGCCCTTAGAATCAGTAATACACATCGCAACTCTTCAATTTTGCCCAAAGAGAAATGATCTTTCCGTCAATACTTTAAGGTTTAAGATGTAGAACGATGAAAAACATGCACGCTTATCGTGTCCTTACCTATTTTAGCACATCCATTAACGGGCTTCGATTTTTAACCCCAATGAACTGCCATTTTACAACTCTGTATCGACATGCTACATCAAGTGTGGACTTTGCAAAAGAGCGTAAGTTCTGGTCCATTAATACTTTCCAATGAAACACAGCAGCTGTATGGAAAAGCACAGAGGATTGAAGGAAGGCGAGGGAGTAATGGAGCCTACTGTGGTCATATTAGTAGCAGATAGATTGTGGAAGAGGGGCAAGCACAAAGAGAGCTCAGACGTGAGAGGTGAGGACATAAGTGTTAGTAAGGACGAGATTGGTTTTTGTGTGCAAGGAAAAGGGGGGGAAAGAATAGGCGTGTGAAAATGCATGGGCTATTTGGGTGGTAGGTTGAGGCAAGTGTGAGCGGGTCAGGCGCTTAGAAAGAGAAAAATGTGTTTTTGCTATGCGCAAATGCGAGTGTGAACACATTCCTGTTTGATGCTAAGGGCAGAAACGCTGCTGATATTCGACGTAGGAACCTCGTTCGATAGTTGCTCGCATTCCAAGTATTCCTCCACCTACTTAACTCTTGTGATTTTGTGCAAATCTTTGACCTCTGCGCAGACAGTGACTTCATTCGGTAAGTTTGTGTGCGAATGTGTATCGACTTGTCACTTGCGCAAATTTGCACTTCAATATGCTCGGGCACTTCAGCCTTCACAGCTCTGTCCTCAGTTTTGCTTTCCAATCTGATTTGGGTTTGATTTCAGTTGTGCTCTTTTGAAAGCAGCTGCTTCGCTGTTTTGAGCTGATACAGCCAAATGAAGCCGAAATAAGTATCCATCTGAAGAGGACTGCTGCCCCAATTGCGCTGTAACCAAAAATTTTCCCCGAAAGTAGGTACAATTTAATGTCGCCGCTACAAACATTAAAGCAGTGAAGCTTGAAATGGTAGTGAACGTGTTAAGCGGTTAGGTGCTTAGAAATCTGAATTTATTATTCTCCATGATCTCCCCCTCTACATTACGCGCTCGATCAATGAATCAGGCAGCAAGGCATCAGCAGCTGGTTTATTCGGTTGCTTGTTGATAGAAGGATCATGTTCGCAATGTCGTTGGCGTCCTAAACAGCTAACGAGAGCGCACCCTCCCAGTCAACACTTTTCCATTCAAGTGCACGTTACATCCCATAAAGCTGAGCTAGACCAAGGAAAACTTTGCCACTCTACGCCATCTTACACTGTATTCCAACATGCCATGCCATTTTACGTTTAGACATTGAGGTTCTCACGGAAAAACCCTGCAGTCAAAAAGCTATGGGGTAAATGCTATGTAAGGACGTTCTTCCCCTACGCCTTCAGTTCAAAGCTTGCTAATTCCTAATCAAGCAAACTCCTACTGGCACATCTTTCCCAATTATAGTCAAGTAGGATTAGACGGAAACGACCCACCTCGTCCACTGTAAAGGAGTGAAGGGGGCAATTGCGATGGTGGAATAGGACACGGTACTGCGATGTAGTGTAGTGTGATGGAGATTAATGTGATACAGTGCAGTGTGAGGGGGGTTGTGCAACTGAGAAGCGAGTGGTGACTGCAGTTGCAGAACGCAAAGGTCAAGTGAAATTTGTTGACATCTGTGCCTATCTTCTAAGTGAATACCGATGCCATCTAATTCTTTCGCAACTGATCATTTCGTAGTTAATCTCACTGACACACAGTAACTCAACAACGTTGCCTTTCCTCACGCAGGCAGAAGGACTCAAATTACTGCCACATCAACACTTGCACCACCACAATCTAGCCAGTCGACCAAAGGGAAATACCCTGGAATAGCTCAGCGCACCCTCGGCAGGGAGATAAACACATCATGCAAGTCAATCGTACATCAGAATGAGGCTATTGTCACTAATGAAGGACTTAGCAATGCATTACAAGCCAAAGAACATAAAAGTGCTATAGTAGGATGAGTGCAGACAGCGTTCTTTCCACCCCTCCTGGCCGGTAGTAAGGAATAGATGCACTAGGTGGATTGTAGTTCGACGCACCATACGTACTAGTCTACCCCCGCATTACAAACGCATTGATATCGGAAGCAGCGAAGCAATACCTAGCGTCAAAATCCCACGCCATGGAACAGCTGCAGCTCCAGCACTGGTGACCCGCAAATCAAAATGCGGTCAAATAACGGTCTCGAGGGCATGCTTTCTACCAAGCGATCGACTCGTAACTTAGCTTCCTGTCAACACTCATGGCTAGCTAAACCAGCATCACCTGCATCACATAAACGTGGTAATCGTAGCACCTTATCTCAGCCCACCAACACAGAGGCGGTAAAGAGCAAACACGAGCCATTTCTCTTCTAAGAGATCACGGAGGTGCTCAGTGGCGGCAACACCTATTCCACCCCAATTGGTTAAAGACCACAAGGTCACTCATATAACACCACCGAATTAACGAACCTGCTCAAGTGATGTCCATTTCCCCTCATAAACAGACACTATACCAGCCAGCACCGTCACAACAAATGTCTCGTCACGTCGCGAAACTGGCATGACACAAACTCTGGGAAATCTCTTAGTCAACAGCCCCGCAAAGTACACCATTGATTCCCCGTGAGACCGAAAATTAGGCCAAGTGTGCGTAGTAAAAACCTTCTGTAAGATAACTTCATCGTCTAAAAAATTTGCGTTGCTGCAAGAGGAGCTCTACTACTGAAAATGACTAGGGCTCATAAAAATCGTAGAGGTGCGGATAACTAAAGGACAATAATCGTACAGCGGCAACAAGGCCAATTAAACCTAAAAGACTGCCAGCGAAGGCAGTCAGCCCGTGTCGGCAGCTAGTAGAATTCGTCTGAAACCGACTCCTCAACATGGATTTCGTAGGCTGAAAACGTCGCTTCTATCCTTTATGTCTCATTCAATGCAGCCAAAGTTCAGGCATCCATAAGTCCATGCGGTTAAATGATCATCCACACGTAGCAATTTTCTAACTAGGACTGCTCGTGCTCAATGTCCATGCCCAAAATATTGCTCAGCATTATCTGTTGACCTAAAATTATACCCCTTTAATAAAACACCGGCTAAATGCATTTGTTTTGGTTCTTCCCTTTTCATTGCTGATTGTCGTGACCATCTATTGCTAAAATGTTCCCCCAGTTGAACACCTTACCACTTGCTTGCTTCTGTGACACCCAGCACTTCACTGAACTATTCGTTTCTCTTACTGCTTTTAGGGGTTACTGGGCTGAACATCCACTTTGACTGTGCTTTGTTTGCCGATTTGTATGAGGGTATAACAGCCACGGTGAGGCTAAGGCCATTCAGCTAGGCGCCTGTGCTCAGTGTCAGGATTCTCCAGTTTTACTAGAGGAGGCATTGCAAATATTCTCATTTGCGCAATGAATTTTGAATCGCTTTCAATTTGTCTCAATTTACGTCCTTTGTTTTGGACTGGAGCATTTGTGAGAATAATGCAAAGCAGTTTGGTGTAAAAGGATAGCAGTGCCTCGCGGATGAGCTTAAAACCAATTTTGAAGGAATCGGCATAGGTGGATGATTTTTACTTCAAAGTGACTCTTACTTCGACAGTGAAAAACATTTCGACCTAAGAAGATTACCCAACTGCGTACAGAGTAGTCGGAAGTTCCAAGTTTTTCCTGGTAGAAGCATCTGAGACAATGCTGCAATTGACTTTGAAAACTGAAACGGAAACACAAATCTGCGCCTACAATGGTGCAAGATACGTCGGTTTAAGAAGGACAATGACAAAGTGGCGACCTAACTAGGTGATGGGAATTCGCTGTGCACGTGTACAACACCTTATCCAGCATTCATATGCACGACANAAACCTTTTACGTCCCATGGCATAGAAATCTCAATACTAACCTCAAAT
>LWMJ02000466.1:6937-54098 GCA_001693035.2 Taenia asiatica | reverse complement strand
TTGTCTGATCAACACCAATGCCATGTAAGAAGGCAAGTAGATGATGAAGTCAAAACTACCAGGGAAGTCGCCCTTATTCTCTAGCCACACCGAGTTCTTTCGCGAATTACTTGTTATTGAATGAAACCTAGTAAAATTGTTAAGCCGACCGAGATTCTTGACGGGCTAGGGAGCGGCATTTTAATGCGAGTTGGTAGAAGTCCAAATTGACAAATGAATGCGACGTTTGCTGCAATAAAAAGGTGGCACTCCTCACAGACGTCTCTATTTAATGTGATGCTTGTCCTGTAGCATGGACTCTCGTTTCCTTGCGTTGCGATAGCTTTGCATGTTTGTTTTGATTTTGACCTTTGCGACACGTCCATCGTCTTTGCTAGAATGCGATGGTAATGGCAATGACTATATATGAGGATGTGAATGCATGGGAGGAAAGTGTTGAAACGTAGCAAGGCAACCACACTTGAAGCGGTTTAAGTGGAATTGCTGATCCTTAGGCGAGTAAAGTAATGGAAACTCTGTGCCACTAGTGTCAGTAACCACCCCCATATGTAGGCTGGACTTAAATATACGTGGGTTGGACTTCACTAGTTTAATGTGAAGCGGTTTAAGTGGAATTGCTGATCCTTAGGCGAGTAAAGTAATGGAAACTCTGTGCCACTAGTGTCAGTAACCACCCCCATATGTAGGCTGGACTTAAATATACGTGGGTTGGACTTCACTAGTTTAATGAGCTTGTAGTTGAAATGGATAAAATTGGTTTCGCGAACGTGGTGAAAATGCGCAAGCGGTTAATTGTTAATTCCCAACCGGTTACTCTATTTGACAGATACTGGGGCAAACTTCGACTGAGACGCCTCGAAATGTGCAGTAGGTCGGAGAGGGGACTGATGGCTACTAATCACGGTTGGTACGTCGCAGGGGCATGGATGAATGCACATGGATAAAATCAGGCCTCATTGCCATTGCAGCATTATAACTGTTTAAAATCCACAACTCTCTTTTTGCCATTTACGATCTAGAGACCTATTTTAGTGGTCTTCAAACAAAATACAGTGTTTTTTTACAAATAATGACAGGGTTGCCAAAAGAATTGCTTTGAGAAATTAATAATGCCTTGATGGCTCATACACTGAGTAATGCCGATTGCCCATGCGCATATGTCACCTAAATGGCCCTCTCTGTACGCATGAATATAGAGATTTTGGAGTATCTTCCAATAGATGCTGTTTAACGGCACATATGATCACAGCCAGTTATTCCTTGCTTCTTTAGAGAAAAATATCTCACCGTAGCAGAATATTTGCTACCCTGACTTGTGTTTGTACCAATCACGCCTACTGATGTTGCGGAAGAGGCGTTTCAGTCCATTGATAGAGGAGAGCGTGCCCAACCATCCCTTTGGAAGATGCCACAACTGTATCAGCACCAAACACCATAAGCGCGATAGGTTCTACTAAAGTGAATGTCAGAACCACTTGGCCAATACAAGTGACACGATGTATTTGTGAAACGGCACGAGGACGAAGAGTGATCGTGATTCCTCTCCTAGCCATGCACATTTAAGACAGTAGGTGCCAGACGAAAATAAAACAGCTCAAAAATAGGATTGAAATGCACCTGAGCAAAGCATAGAGTAGTGAAAAGGCGTAATTTGAAGTTTTATGTTCTTTAGTCATTATAAAGCTTATCTGCTGCACCATCAGAAACGGGCAACTAACAGCGATCTTCGGTTCTGCCGTTTGTATAGCAATGAATGGGCAAGCGCTTTAGCAGTTTTTTTCATTTTTCAACAATTCGAAACTACCAATCCGAAGCCAAAGCTTCATTGTGGTCGGTAGAGAGCATAGCACAGCCACAGACAAAACACACAGCTATGACTTTGAGATTCTCAAATTAACGAATGGTTTGGGGATTAAAATGAATTTTGTAGTAATTTTTGCCAATGAGGTCTGCATTAATTTATTGTAGTTATATTTAGAATGCTGTTAAATAAATAAATGCATGTGTGTCCACATTTAATGTGCACTGGGTTGTTGGACAAATGTTTAAAGTGCAATGCATACATGCTTGATCAAAAAAACTCGGCAAAGATATTCTCATACCTAAAATCAAAGAAAAGCATGAATGGAAAGGGAAATGCAATATCTCACGAATTCCGTTAGGTTAAAATGTGTAATACTTCGTGCGTTTGAACTGCAGACTTGGGTTACATGGGTGTTGTACTACAGGTTGGCTGGCCTCCAGGCCGTACCGACAGTGCCCAATCATGCCCATGTACCATCTCCTCTTTTGCCTTAAAGAAAGTCTCGATGCGCTACAGAAGGCATAGCACAAGGGCAAAAAGCATATGCTCTAGCAGCAGAGGGATTGGAGGCTAGTACAGCGAAGCAACACAAGAAACCTATACCAGCAGTCCGAACAAACAAAGGATTACTGGTGATGTCCAGCATTACTTGTAGATGTGGCGCACGGAACATCCTTGGAGACATAAATAATGTAGCATTCATGGTGCTGCGTGCAATAGCGACAATACTAATGGTGCTCACTAGGGTATTTGACGGTGCAAAATGTCATGTATTTTCCCTCCTGCAACCTCCTCACCACATGCATATCCATTTCTCCCCTTCTTCCTCCTCTTTCCTCATCTTCTCACTCGCATTCTCTTCGTCTGACTCCATCAGCGGTGTTCACTCTTCTAATCGGAGGAGAAGAGGGAGGAGTGAAGAGCGATTGCAGACTACAGAGTTTTTCCTAGTTCTATCAAATTGGATATTGGAGGGCTGTTGCTAGCTAGGTAAATGCAGCTCGTACTTTGGCGTCATAAATAATCTGGTTGCCCGTAACTCTTCGAAGCGTTACTTGATAAAATGTTTTTGCGGTACTAAAAGTCCGTTTAATTTGTGACTACTTTTTATGGCAATCTTAAAACTCTGTTGCTGCTACTGCTGCTGCAGCTTGTCCATTTCTTGCCTTCTCATTCCTACAACCCAACCGTGGTAATAAACCGCATGTTAATGGAAACCAATTTTATGGTGTCAGCTGCATTTATCCACCGATTTTACTTGTTACCATTGAGTGCAAAATAATAAGAGCTTGCATATGCATCAGTTAGGGAAAAATTGCTTAAAATCTGGGTAAATCGAGGACGTGCTCAATGTAGAATGCCTACTTCTACTTCATGCCTAGGGAGCAAGACATAAAAGGTTAAATTCTTCAAACTGTGCAATAAAGTAAGATGTCTAGTGCCCTCTTAAGACATGAAAATTAGGAACATCCCATTCTACTTCACTAGTGTTCAACGCGAGCTCTTTCATTCAAAAAGTAATGCTGTGATTCAAGTATGTAGCTCAGTGGAAAGGTCTCAGAATAAAAAGCTGCTCGACCTTCTAAAAATGAAGCAAAATGGTACGGATTGAATGCAACGATGATAGAAAATTGGCAATTACATACTTCCTTTTTTGTGAATGCCCCTTAGTGCCATTAATGTGTTCTACAGTCCAACCAGTATACAGGATTAAGAACCTAGGTGCAAGGTGTAAGGGCTATGCCGTGTGCGGTGGCACAAGCTGCGAATAATGCAGCGCTAGTCTACTCCGCTGCAAGCTAAGCAGTCTAGAGCATCATACATGCTTTCGCTTTACGCAATTCACTCTAAATATAGCCAAACAATGTTTCCTAGCATGTGAGTGGAGTGTTCTGAAGTCTGCTGAACAGAAACAACAGGGGGGCTTAATGCGCAATGGTCAAATCCTCAAAGCATTCGAGCCCAATAAACGGCGAAAACAATATGGCAGTTGTGACTTGCCAATGCATCCCCTATACTCTTCAAGAGGAAAATCAATAAGGGGACTTGTGTGGATAAAGGTAGAAATGTTTATTAATTTTGGAGGCGGTTGCAGGCTATACTCGGGAATGACAGCATGCGCTACGCGTTTGAAGCGAAATAGAAGTGTTGAATTCAGAATTTGCATTTTCGTCTCGATCCGACTTGACTAAGACCCATGAATGGGTTCGCTTAGTAGTAATTCAGACAATTAGACTAAAGTAAATATTTTGTAGTCACACTGGTAACATTTGCTCTTTTTGGATATTAAGCCTTTGCCTCATATCTTCTCTAGTAGGACGGAATTCTTTTGCAGCCAAATTTGAAGGAGTTATATGCCCTCTTTATTTGGCCTCACTGAGACATTGTGCAAATCATTTGGGAGGTTCTGAAGCCAAAATGTTTCATCCTTCCTACCAGTGTGTATTTTGGGTTAGCAAGTGCTGAAAACCACTGCTTCCATATTTTGGATGATAACTTCCTTATTAAAACTCTCCGGCAATAACCCCATTCATTTGACATCCAGCCTCACGTTATCTTTATACATCATGACAGGAAAGTTATCTCCATAAGTATTTGCATACCTTTTCTTTCAAGTTAATTGGGACAGCGGATCACTGGTATCTGCTA
This sequence comes from Taenia asiatica, assembly GCA_001693035.2. Taxonomy (NCBI): domain Eukaryota; kingdom Metazoa; phylum Platyhelminthes; class Cestoda; order Cyclophyllidea; family Taeniidae; genus Taenia; species Taenia asiatica. Next base: position 49,645 of record LWMJ02000466.1, on the reverse strand, counting down.
GACAGCTTTTGATATAGTTCCAGTGTATATACTTCCTTATTAAAACTCTCCGGCAATAACCCCATTCATTTGACATCCAGCCTCACGTTATCTTTATACATCATGACAGGAAAGTTATCTCCATAAGTATTTGCATACCTTTTCTTTCAAGTTAATTGGGACAGCGGATCACTGGTATCTGCTAGACAGCTTTTGATATAGTTCCAGTGTATAATAACTATCTCTTCTTATCAAGTCCTTAGCCTTTCGGTCCGAATTAATGTTGCTTTACTGGTTACGTACGGAAGCTTAAACCGTTTAATTAGTTGGGAGAAAATAAAATATGCCCACACTCAATGACATCCACATTCCTTGCTGATCGTTGTGAAAATCCTCCTCGGAACAATTACCTTAACTGGGTACTCTACTGCTTGCATCTATGATAGTCAGTAGTGGTCTGTTTTATTCAGTTCACTTGTTGCTTTAAAAGGTTTCCGAGGCTCCTATTTAATGTCTGATATAGTAAAGGGTGTAAATTATCCATCAATTTACCTTGCCAACTAACCAGAACGGGGAGTTAGTAATAATCGCAAGATCATTGCCATTCAACCTGATACAAAAGAGTCAAAATAGCGATCAGTATAAAGGTCATTTCTCCAATAAAGTCTTTTATTTGCCATTCCCACTTTCTGATTGCCCTGATGGTGATCAATATAAGGTTCATTCTCACCTGGATAAACAACTTGGAACTATCTCTCACTGCTGCATGCTTTAACGGGATGTTCTTTCCCTCCCATATATTTTGTTATAATTTCGTGACCGCTAAAATCTATATGCAATCCATTTAACTTTGTAGAATGCAGTCCACTTCGGTAAAATTGTCGTTTGTTCTGCACCGCTGTATAAACCAAATTTAGTGGCACTTAGTTCTGTCTTTTTGGGAGTCGGGACTGGCTTTTCTACAAAACATAGAACGCACTATTTGACGGCTCCCTAAAAACTTATAAAGGTAAGATCTCACCTAAGATGTTAGATAGCTAGTTGGAGCTTTACAAATTCAGCTGAGCAGTGGCGCACTCGGTATCAATGGAGAGATCTCTACATATTACAAAGTGTGCACGTAAGGATGCCTATATTGCTGGCGGCAGACCGACCAAGATGGTTGCATTCCTCTTATTAGGGCCATGGAGGGAGAAAACGAAAAGTAGAAAATTCATTTTGAACTCAAGGGAAAAATATACACCAGACACGAATGGAAATGCCTGGTTGATCAGGGTTTTGAAGGTGAAAAAGAGGGAGCTCTAAATTGCTTCACTTAGCAAAAAACAATGCACTTGACGATCCCGTCCCACGACCAAAGACGGAGGTTTGTTCAAAGAAGCAGTCAGTTATTAGCAACTCGTAATCAAAACCCGATGATTTGGGCATATGTAGATTCGTGGTTAAATGAATGATTTTTACGCTTCGTACGTGAGAGCGCCGTACTGATTTGCTTAGCTTAACCTCTAGATAATCAGGGACATAAATACTGCATCAGCGGTGTTAGTGACTTGCAGATTAGAGTGCATTTTACGAGTCGTTAGACAGTATGTTTAAGAAGGTGGGGCTAAATTTAATTCCAGCTTCTTGTTTTACAGTGTTTTAGCACAATTGTTTGCATAATAACAAGCTCCACTCCTCATAATTCAGCCTAATTACTTGTGGCAAACACCCATTAGTTGTTTCTGAGTGGCCAGTCATTGAGATTGCCCAGGAATGACACCATAGCAATAAAACGGCGGAAGGGCGAATTAGACAAATCCTGCCTTAGTGAAATTCCTACTTCATACTGCCCATTCGCAAGTCATCCACCTACCCATGGTGAGAAATGGGAGCGATTTATGCTCAGTCGGATGCTCATTTTAAGCGTTAGGGCTCCAAAATCGAGTTCAAGAATGCAATGAAAGTACTTTTATTCATACAATACAACCAAATCCACTCCGAATTTATCACAAGATATGCGTACTTCGCCATAGACTTGAGCGCTAACGAGTGTAGTACTTAGTAGACAAATGCCGCTTGTAATTACGAAAAAAGGACAGCAATGTGTAGCAGTCGAATCGGAACCTGATTTGAACCATGTAAAGCTGGCGCCTTTTAACTAAAGGCTAACATTATTTTCCACAACCAAATCTTGTTTAAACTAAGCGGTTGTGTGACCGAAGGAAGTGGCCGAATCGTGTTTAAATTAGCTAGATCTGAGCTTTTTATAGTGAAAATGATGGAGAGGATGCTGACGTTAACTTTATTAAAACAGGACAATATTACAAGTATTTGCTTGGATTGGTACAAGACAAATTGAACACCAAAAGCCCAGAAAAGGCGACGGATTAGGAATTTGACTGGATAAAGGGAAGTTCCATGATAGGTGCTCAACAATGCATCAGGTAAAAATGAGTCCATCACTAGTTCCTATATCCCACGGAATTAAACGTCACAATGTTAATCCAAACTGATCAATAGAATGCTAATTTACCAAACTACAACCGCTTTGGTAAATGTAAAAGTCCTGAATGCGAGAAATTGTTACGCGTATAGCAGCCTATAGAAGAAGTAAATACCGCTTATAGTGCTGCGCAGACACAGGGATGTCTTCAGTGATTAATGCAGCCCGGAAACAAACGAAGAATAAAAGATTGTATTCATTAAAGAGCTGTATGTTTCCCACTTATGATCTTGCTACAGATCAGTCGCCAATGTCTACATCGCCTCTTTCACCATGCACGTGGATCGGTCAAAATAATATCGAAACCGCTGTGCTCATGGTCGCATATTTTGCGCCGGTTGTCACATCGCCACTCACTGAGTGTTGTGAAGGCCAGCCTCTCCACGGTTAATGGCGGGATAAATTACCTACCGCCAAGAGGACAATTGATGCCAATGTCTTATTCTCTTTCAATGTAAGTACAAATGGAAAACAGACGAGCTGCATTTGGTGACTTGGCTCAGTTTGATATCAGTTTGTGCTCTGCGAGCTGTACGCTGGCAAGGCCAGTCACCATCCATAAAATTGCTTGCTGGATTTCTAATTATTTTTTACAAATAAGAGGAAAATATCGTGCTCGACATCACCTGAAATAGTCGGATTAGGAGAGCGTTGTTGGAGATCGGCAAGCACGAGTGTAGAAGTAAGGGTGCGGTGAGTACGAACATCACGCGGAACGATTGGAGACAGGGCGACTAGTATATAAGCGGACAAACCTCAGCACATAAGTCATTTTGAAAGGAAGCAGAGGCAGTCAGAGAAATGGAGTGTGGAAGTTGGCCGTGTTCGTATCCGTGGCAGTGGGCACCGTGGGGCGAGGCTGTGAAGGGCTCACAATATGGTCAGAAGTTGGCGTTGTGGTCCGTGCAGAAGCCGCAATGTTGGACGCCGTGTGCGTGGCCGTGTGAGCAGAAGCCGCAATGTTGGACGCCATGTGCGTGGTCGTATGAGGTGGTGCCACAATGTGCGAAGCCGTGCGGATGGTCGCAGCAATGTTGGTAAACAGCAACCACGATCGGGGTTGTGCTCACACCGACGCTTGCGAAGAAGCCGCTTGATGCCATGGAGGTGGAGGAGCTAGCTCTCCTCCACTTCTATTTCGCTTCAAACGCGTAGCGCATGCTGTCATTCCCGAGTATAGCCTGCAACCGCCTCCAAAATTAATAAACATTTCTACCTTTATCCACACAAGTCCCCTTATTGATTTTCCTCTTGAAGAGTATAGGGGATGCATTGGCAAGTCACAACTGCCATATTGTTTTCGCCGTTTATTGGGCTCGAATGCTTTGAGGATTTGACCATTGCGCATTAAGCCCCCCTGTTGTTTCTGTTCAGCAGACTTCAGAACACTCCACTCACATGCTAGGAAACATTGTTTGGCTATATTTAGAGTGAATTGCGTAAAGCGAAAGCATGTATGATGCTCTAGACTGCTTAGCTTGCAGCGGAGTAGACTAGCGCTGCATTATTCGCAGCTTGTGCCACCGCACACGGCATAGCCCTTACACCTTGCACCTAGGTTCTTAATCCTGTATACTGGTTGGACTGTAGAACACATTAATGGCACTAAGGGGCATTCACAAAAAAGGAAGTATGTAATTGCCAATTTTCTATCATCGTTGCATTCAATCCGTACCATTTTGCTTCATTTTTAGAAGGTCGAGCAGCTTTTTATTCTGAGACCTTTCCACTGAGCTACATACTTGAATCACAGCATTACTTTTTGAATGAAAGAGCTCGCGTTGAACACTAGTGAAGTAGAATGGGATGTTCCTAATTTTCATGTCTTAAGAGGGCACTAGACATCTTACTTTATTGCACAGTTTGAAGAATTTAACCTTTTATGTCTTGCTCCCTAGGCATGAAGTAGAAGTAGGCATTCTACATTGAGCACGTCCTCGATTTACCCAGATTTTAAGCAATTTTTCCCTAACTGATGCATATGCAAGCTCTTATTATTTTGCACTCAATGGTAACAAGTAAAATCGGTGGATAAATGCAGCTGACACCGTAAAATTTGTTTCCATTAACATGCGGTTTATTACCACGGTTGGGTTGTAGGAATGAGAAGGCAAGAAATGGACAAGCTGCAGCAGCAGTAGCAGCAACAGAGTTTTAAGATTGCCATAAAAAGTAGTCACAAATTAAACGGACTTTTAGTACCGCAAAAACATTTTATCAAGTAACGCTTCGAAGAGTTACGGGCAACCAGATTATTTATGACGCCAAAGTACGAGCTGCATTTACCTAGCTAGCAACAGCCCTCCAATATCCAATTTGATGTAACTAGGAAAAACTCTGTAGTCTGCAATCGCCCTTCACTCCTCCCTCTTCTCCTCCGATTAGAAGAGTGAACACCGCTGATGGAGTCAGACGAAGAGAATGCGAGTGAGAAGATGAGGAAAGAGGAGGAAGAAGGGGAGAAATGGATATGCATGTGGTGAGGAGGTTGCAGGAGGGAAAATACATGACATTTTGCACCGTCAAATACCCTAGTGAGCACCCTTAGTATTGTCGCTGTTGCACGCAGCACCATGAATACTACATTATTTATGTCTTCAAAGGTGTTCCGTGCGCCACATCTACAAGTAATGCTTTACATCACCAGTAATCTTTTGTTTGTTCGGACTGCTGGTGTTGGTCTCTTGTGTTGCTGAGCTGTACTAGCCTCCAATCCCTCTGCTGCTCGAGTATGTGCTTTTTGCCCTTGTGCTATGCCTTCTGTAGCGTATCGAGACTTTCTTTAAGGCAAAAGAGGAGATGGTACATGGGCATGATTGGGCACTGTCGGTACGGCCTGGAGGCCAGCCAACCTGCTAGTACAACACCCATGTAACCCAAGTCTGCAGTTTAAACGCACGAAGTATTACACATTTTACCCTAGCGGAATTCGTGAGATATTGCATTTCCCTTTCCATTCATGCTTTTCTTTGATTTTAGGTATGAGAATATCTTTGCCTAGTTTTTTTGATCAAGCATGTATGTATTGCAATTTAAACATTTGTTCAACAACCCAGTGCACATAAAATGTGGACACACATGCATTTATTTATTTAACAGTATTCTAAATATAACTACAATAAATTCATGCAGACCTCATTGGCAAAAATTACTACAAAATTCATTTTAATCCCCAAACCATTCGTTAATTTGAGAATCTCAAAGTCATAGTTGTGTGTTTTGTCTGTGGCTGTGCTATGCTCTCTACCGACCACAATGAAGATTTTGGCTTCGGATTGGTAGTTTCGAATTGTTGAAAAATGAAAAAACTGCTAAAGCGCTTGCCCATTCATTGCTATACAAACGGCAGAACCGAAGATCGCTGTTAGTTGCCCGTTTCTGATGGTGCAGCAGATAAGCTTTATAATGTCTAAAGAACATAAAACTTCAAATTACGCCTTTTCACTACTCCATGCTTTGCTCAGGTGCATTTAAATCCTATTTTTGAACCGTTTTATTTTCGTCTGGCACCTACTGTTTTAAATGTGCATGGCTAGGAGAGGAATCACGATCACTCTTCTTCCTCGTGCCGTTTCACAAATACATCGTGTCACTTGTACTGGCCAAGTGGTTCTAACATTCATTTTAGTAGAACCTATCGCGCTTATGATGTTTGGTGCTGATACAGTCATGACATCTTCCAAAGGGATGGTTGGGCACGCTCTCCTTTATCAATGGACTGAAACGCCTCTTCCGCAACATCAGTAGGCGTGATTGGTACAAACACAAGTCAGGGTAGCAAATATTCTGCTACTGTGAGATATTTTTCTCTAAAGAAGCAAGGAATAACTGGCTGTGATCATATGTGCCGTTAAACAGCATCTATTGGAAGATACTCCAAAATCTCTATATTCATGCGTACAGAGAGGGCCATTTAGGTGACATATGCGCATGGGCAATCGGCATTACTCAGTGTATGAGCCATTAAGGCATTATTAATTTCTCAAAGCAAATCTTTTGGCCACCCTGTCATTATTTATAAAAAAACACTGTATTTTGTTTGAAGACTACTAAAATAGGTCTCTAGATCGTAAATGGCAAAAAGAGATTTATGGGTTTTAAACAGTTATAATACTGAGATGGCAATGAGGACTGACTTTATCCATGTGCATTCATCCACGCCCCTGCCACGTACCAACCGTGAAAAGTAGCCATTAGTCCCCTCTCCGATCTACTGCACATTTCGAGGCGTCTCAGTCGAAGTTTGCCTTCTCAGTCGAAGTTTGCCCCAGTATCTGTCAAATAGAGCAACCGGTTGGGAATTAACAATCAACCGCTTGCGCAATTTCACCACGTTCGCGAAACCAAATTTACCCATCCCAACCACAAGCACATTAAACTAGTGAAGTCCAACCCACGTATATTTAAGTCCAGCCTACATATGGGGGTGGTTACTGACACTAGTGGCACAGAGTTTCCATTACTTTACTCGCCTAAGGATCAGCAATTCCACTTAAACCGCTTCAAGTGTGGCTGCCTTGCTACGTTCCAACAATTTCCTCCCAAGCATTCACATGCTCATATATAGTCATTGCCATTACCATCGCATTTTAGCAAAGACGATGGACGTGTCGCAAAGGTCAAAATCAAAACAAACATGCAAAGCTATCGCAACGCAAGGAAACGAGAGTCCATGCTACAGGACAAGCATTACATTAAATAGAGACGTCTGTGAGGAGTTCCACCTTTTTATTGCAGCAAACGTCGCATTCATTTGTCAATTTGGACTTCTACCAACTCGCATTAAAATGCCGCTCCCTAGCCCGTCAAGAATCTCGGTCGGCTTAATCATTAAACTAGTGAAGTCCAACCCACGTATATTTAAGTCCAGCCTACATATGGGGGTGGTTACTGACACTAGTGGCACAGAGTTTCCATTACTTTACTCGCCTAAGGATCAGCAATTCCACTTAAACCGCTTCAAGTGTGGTTGCCTTGCTACGTTTCAACATTTTCCTCCCATGCATTCACATTCTCATATATAGTCATTGCCATTACCATCGCATTTTAGCAAAGACGATGGACGTGTCGCAAAGGTCAAAATCAAAACAAACATGCAAAGCTATCGCAACGCAAGGAAACGAGAGTCCATGCTACAGGACAAGCATTACATTAAATAGAGACGTCTGTGAGGAGTACCACCTTTTTATTGCAGCAAACGTCGCATTCATTTGTCAATTTGGACTTCTACCAACTCGCATTAAAATGCCGCTCCCTAGCCCGTCAAGAATCTCGGTCGGCTTAATCATTTTACTAGGTTTCATTCAATAACAAGTAATTCGCGAAAGAACTCGGTGTGTCTAGAGAATAAGGGTGACTTCCCTGGTAGTTTTGACTTCATCATCCACTTGCCTTCTTACATGGCATTGGTGTTGATCAGACAATTGCCTGGCGGTTCATTCATTTAAACTCCAGCAAATATGCAGCAACTGTAATATTCACAACATGGAGTAAAATATGGCTGCATTATCACCATTGGAAAGACTGAAAAATCTCAGTGAAATAAGCATATTAACTGCAGAATAACCAATAAAAAAGGCTGGGTTTAACTAGACTCATTTTCCAGTGGGTGAGTTCCCCTCTCCTCTAATACAGAAAACATCCAGTTTAGGTATTCAAACACTCACACTCGAAGACAACGGCCGGGAAAACAGCAATAGTAAATGGATGTAACATTCATTTTACTCCCTATGAACAGTGAGAGGGATTGATTAGCTTGATATTATCCAACTCGCGCCCACAATACGAAGTGATGATATAGATAACATCAACATAGCACCTGTGATCGCATCCTCAGGTTTCAGAGCAGCTGCTGCTCTAACATCAACGCTCTTCATAATGAACAAACGATAGCTATCAACTGCAAGGCCACACTTTCTTTAACCAATCACCCACTAAAATCGCTGCCTGGCAGAAAGGTAACGGTGACCTATCCATCACCGTGTGCATGTGACGACCCCGCCCTCTTGCAACAATACAAGAATGTACCTATCACCGTAAACTCGTGTATATTCGAGAACAAAAAGCGACCAAGCCTCTTTCAAGCAACTGCACGGATGCTTAGCTACAATTTTGCCGCCTTAGAGTCCTTGAATGGCATAATCACAGCCACTCATAACTACTACCACACCTAAATTTCAAAGACATTATGTTTCTCTAAAATAAGCTGACATTAGCAGTCAATAAACCTCTGCGCAACCTCAAAATTGCCGACTCAGTCCCTCACAGGGCCAAATAAAAAGACCCAAAAATGCATGCGAATTGACGTCAATATAGTCCAACCCGATCGTAGCCTAGGGAGCCACCACCTTGTCTGCAAAACGCTATTGATACAGTTCCATAAATGCTGCTTGAAACGATAACCTTTTCAGAAGCTGCAAACCTAGCCGTCATGGACCATAAGTCCTGACCTTCCACGAGACAAACCATAAGTGTCAACAGCTAACAACACATGTTCTCTTAAAACAAGGACCTCAAATTTATTCTCGTCGGAATCATAGCTGATATTGATGCATTTCGGTAGGAAATAAGTTTTAAATGCGTTTGCTGGGGTGAAACCAGCCAATAAAGATAGATTGTCATTGGCAACTATGAAATGAACCAATGAAACGCAGAGTCGGTAAGGCAATATAGCATCAAATTTCGTAACATGTTGTTCTTCGCTTCCATTTAAATACATTTAGTCAAAAAACAGGAAAAGAAAATGTGAAAGAATTGGAGAAATATTAACAATTTAATCACAAGTACTTGAAGGCTTATAGGGAAGGGCAACATTGCACTGAAAAGTAAATAAAATTAAATGAGCAATTATTTCTTTGCGGAGAATATGGGGCCCGCTTTGATTGATTCGGTTGCTCCAAATGGTACTGAAAAATGAACCGGAAACGCGTCCTGCAATCACAAATGCAGCTACTGTGCTGTAAGATTTCATTTTAATGGAATTCTTAGCATGATTTCCAACTTTAACTGCCCACATCGAACTATGGGGAAAGAAACTTCAGGCAGTGTTAACAATTGCTTTATTTTTCTTTATCCGACCATGGCTACAGATGCCAATTAACCTGAAAAGCATAAATCGCAATTTCTTCCATAAACTGCCCATGCTCGAGTGTTGCTACCAGTTAAGTGGCCTTCTCTTTAAAATATTTGGTACTAATTTTGTTGATTTCAAAATCCCAAATTAGTTTTTCATTTGTGAACAGATGCACAGTTTGCCTTGTGTATTTTAACGACGCTTTGCCCTCTACTACCTTCGCTACATTATTTCTTGTCCTTCCCTTGTCTCCGACTGACCCACTTCGCGAATCCTACTTCCCTTAGACAACTGCTTTTATACGTATACAGACATAGTACCTAATGTCTCGTCACCTCCAAAGCGCCTGCATTTTGCCTCAACTTTCTCAGTAACCTCAACCGCGCAAAATTTTGGCAGGTATCACAACGATCTGTGAACGACAAGGGTGCACGAGCATGGCGCAGTGCCTATTATTTTCTTGTATAGTTATTGTTAGGTATAGCTTCAATGAAAGCATTGAAAACTATTTCAGTGTTTGCTATGAAATAATATGCACTGTTATGCCAAGTCCCACCGAATAGTGCTGATTTGTTCGTGCCATGTTGTATTACACAGCCCCAAAAATGGCACTATATCCTTTCTTTGCGCAAAATTTTTGAAATCTTTGCACAAATTAACATTCTAATTTTAATCACATTGAATTTTAGCAAGAGCCCACCCTCGAGTGTAACAGTGACTAGAATAAAAACACAACAGCAGTAAATGCAACACTCTCCTCTTACATTGAGCCCATGTCTGGTCACAAAGGGCATAGATAAGCGTGCGTCCATAGGGAAAGCATAAAGCAACTTATCCGCGAGCCCTAAAACGTAAAGAAATCTTCGATTGCATCAAGTTTGTTTTCAAATCCAGTATCTCATAAATATACGCTCAAATGTCAACCATGCGGTATTACTGTGTCAGCGTTGAAAACATCCAGGCTACCGATGCGATGTGATGCAATGCAATTCGATGTGTGTCTCATCATAACTACCACAAAATCAGACTGCTTAGCTTAGAGCTTCCACAGTTAAAACAAAGTCTCTAAGTACCAAATGATCTTGCCTTGCCATATCATCATTTTAAGCAAAAAGTTAATAATAATGTTTTAAGCAAATATCGCCAAAAAACTTGCAGATCCCGCTAATGTAACAGCGTTTGCTTGCATTTTCACCCAAATATTCTGCGCCAAATACCTGCAAATTGGAGGAGATCAGGACGTTACTGTAAGCCTTACATTGAACTAAGTCCAATAGACGAAGGGTACCGACGGGAATGTCTTGAGCGCATATGGTCAAACATAGCTCCCAGTGTCGGGTGTTGTGAGAAACATTCTGCACAATGAGCGCATGTTCCTGAACCATCCGTTTTTTCAGCTAGAATATTGTAAAGTAAGGCGTAAGCACGAATATTCAAAGCTGTGGCTTTAAAACAGAGAACGCATTGAATTTTCATAGGCGATTATTAGGCACACACTTACAAAAATGCGTTACAAAGAAATGCGTGCAGAGTGATACAAAGTTCTCGAATGGCTGGAGGCAAAAGCGGCATACATAGTGCCTCTAAACTGTTTTAGGGTCCTAAAGAAAGTGTTTTTGCAGCTATTGCTACATAAGTGGGCACAATGAAAGAGCGATTGACTGGTTTTGAAATTCCTCTTACCCTTTTGATGATACAATAACCTCCCGAAAGATCCCAGAGCCGTTGAGCAAAGCGTACAGCTTACACTATAGGTTACTAAAACACGTTAAACGCACATAAATTGGGATTCTACCATCGTGAGCAATTTACACGATTTATCCAACCGTTCTGCTATTCATTATTATTTGGTTGATACAAGGGGTTTTAACTCAATGCGTTACATTTATTCTTAAGCTGAGGCAAAATACATATCCACAAACACGAACACCCATACACATGCATAGAAATGGCTACGCATAAAGATGTATATCAAAATGATAAATGGCGCCTACCACGATGGTACTGAACCAAATGTGCAAGCACTAAGATGATGCTTCTGGATACAGTGGGGCACAATGAACAAGCATGGACGTCCATTTTAAAGCAGAGAATGCTGAGCTGCACGGAATCTTGCAAGAAAGTGTGTGATGAATTCGGCGGATAAGCAAGAGGAACTTCCGGATTTGTCTTCAGCACTAAAGTTGAGTGAAAAGCAAAGGAGCAATAGTCGCCTATTTGACCAAAATTTTTATCAATGAAGTCATGCTATCAAAGTTCACCTCAATTCAAATGCTTGCCTCTTCGTTCCATACTCTAATTGAAGAACTATTTTAAATTTGGTTTTCCATGCGTAAGTGGGTAGTTGCTTGTTAAGAAGATCTCTTTGACGCATTAAATACACCACCATATTTTGCCAGCAAAGAGAATATAACTGTTTATTAATCCGTAACGTATATTGATAAAACGATAGTCTATGCGCTGGTCCTTAAAGCAAGTAATAATTCATTATTAATGGAGATGTCTTTGATCCTAGTGCCTGATCTAAGCTCGCTGTTTCTGCCCAGCATAGAGACAAGTGCATTTTCTAGGTCCTTGGCCGATTGTGGATAACTGTTTCTGGACTTGCGGCCCACACTCTGCTTGTCTAAAATATGAGATTCGACTAGCAGTCCTGCGTTCCAGTGGCCAGAGGCAGATTCAAACATGTAATTTACTGCAGTGAATACATTGGTTGTTTGCATCGAAGAGTTTTGCACTGCAGAAGAAAGTTTCGTGCCTTAAGGTTTAACACGCTTTTGGGTAAATGAGATGCTCTCGTGAAGAACTAGGCTTGTCATATCAGAGGAAAAGTTTGACCTGTGGCGTTAGAGAGTGCCAAATTCACTCACCCAATTGATTAAAACCTTAAAGACGCGAGGTATTTAAGTGTTGATTTACCTCACATCATGAAGCATCCGAGAACTATTTAGACAAGCGACGTCTCCAGCTCTCTCTCGAATACTCGGCTTGACTCATGGTCTCACGATAAGTGATCCTTTGTCTGCACAAATTTTCGGCTGGATCTTAAGAGCTAACAAACTAGTCATGCTGCATTTGTGTGGATGCTGTCTACTGCTCTACATAGCCGCAAACTCACTTCTCGGTGTAGTCGCATGATGTCCAATTTATGAAGGTGTCTGGTCCGTATCTGCTAGAATGAGGTAATTAAGGCAAAGCTTTCGGTAGGGTCATTCAGGTGGATTTAACTGATGCTTTCGCTCCTAGGGCTGGCAAGGCGGGGGCGGAAAGCATTAATAAAGGCATATTTTTCAGTTCATAACATGGTAGCAGAAATATAGTTGGTCATTTAGAGAGGTGAGTTTGCCATCATATGTACTTTCGCCTCGAAATACACTGTGCTTACATTCTGCATAGGTGAGACGCTGTAGTCGGTGCAACAGCATTCAATTATCCTGACTCCAATTATTCCACTTAATTGATTTGTCAATTAACCATTCATGCAACACTTCGTAAATATCTGCATTCATGCTCCTTATGCAACCGGCTTAATTCCCTTACCCCTCATCCACGTGTCCTGTAGCGCACTCGCAGTCTCATTCCCATCTCACACTACTCCGCCACTTTTGTCAGCTATTTTCATGACTATACGTCTGCACACATTGTCTCGAGAATCGATTCACTTTGTGAAATCCTTCCACTACGTGCAATTGTTCCACTCACAAGCACTAGCATTGGTTGGAGCAGCAGAATGAAACGTTAGCTTTGGAAACAACCAAAGGTGATTTACACTGAGGTCAGCCTCAACACACCCGTAACTTGTTCCCTCTCATCCATTGCAAATGTGGGTCACAGATTCTAACAAGCAGTTCTATGGGGATTATTCTGTCTGCGTGGCATGACATTATGGTCCATAGGGGACCGGTTGACTCTATTGCAATGCGTTAACGATTCCAATTTGGGCGTTCAAAAATACGCATTGCAAACCGTGGAGATAGGCGAATCACTAAAAAATGTAGCACAGTTTTAACATACTTGAGATCACAGAGCAGGATGAAACTCACACAAGTCACAACAAAAGATAATTTATATTAGCGGTTTGGAAATGTAATAGGACTGCTACCAAATCCGCTACATTCCTTTGCATGCCATTTGTCGTATTCTTTGGAGGCACACTACGCAATGCAGCTGACTGCAAGTATGCCCACCAAAATGTGTTCACCAAAAACGTAGTTGATGGTTTTTAGCGGTTTATTTACCAAAACAGACATTGACCAATTTGACCACTCCATGGCCTACACAGACTGCACAGGATCGGCGAATATTATCATTGCTAAATTTATGGACTAACCAATGCACCTGATTCGATGCTTTTAGATTGCTATGTGGTGGGAACTGAACTATAATCGATAGCTGCTAGGCTCTTTTATGCTTGAATGTCATAGCATTGGCAGTTCATTTTTGGGAATTAACCAACAAGACGCCACTATGGTAGCTATATTATCGAGGATAGGCGCGAAAGCGTCCTCGCATCATTTACCGATTAAGAGTCTAAGTATATTATTCGGCGACGGATAAACAAGCTATCATAGCTGTGTACCAGCACAGGTGGTAGAATTCGTTTGAAAGTTCCAGAATTGGCAAAGAGAGGATGAGGCTAATAAGAATTTTTTAATTAGCGAGGCGGTGACATGAGAGTTAATAGTGAATGTGATTGACCATTTTAAATCGAGTCATTAGCAAAGCTGAGATATTTAAGGAGTGAAGTAATAACGAGTAACCAAATAAAGGAGTAATGAGTGCTAGAGGAGAGATAAGCAATAAAAGTGGAGAAAATAGATAAGCTGGAGGATGGCGCACAAAGATATTGGTGTGGCAACCACTGAAGCTAGTGGTGAGGGTATTGCATTGGTAGACGCTGTAGGAAGCTGCGTCGCACTGATCGTCATCGGCGCTTTGTACATGGTTCTACTGGTCGGTTTGGGATTTTAAACTGTTTATGCAAGAACCACCAACCATTCTGCATTTTATGGCGCAGAAATGAGCAATGGTCGAGTTAAAGGGGTCATCAAGGATCTAATTTTGTGCATGCAAGTCCACACCAGCCTATCCTATGCTTCAGGCTTTAATTTTTAATGCGATCAGTGCCTAAAAGCAGTGACAATTTATCCAGAATGTACTGACAAACAATGTGGAGTCTAATGGTCTGTGCGGAACGGTCGACACATTTTGGCTTTGCATAATTTGAACTTTGGTCATCAATGTCCTTTTGGGCAAACAATTGCTGATTTGGAATTTATATTTTTTTCGCAGTGCTTAGGGTGCTATTTGTATTGACCGCAGCAACTAAGGCTGGTGATTTGGCACTCTTATTCACCCATTTTTCATGTGCTCACACGTTTCTATCAGATCACTGCGTGAAAACACAGAGATCCACCCATACTGTCATCTCACTAAACTGATTCGCTTGAAGCATTGCACAATGGCTGGTGTTAGTGCCGCATATGAACTGGATGTAAGTGTTACTTCGCCTCCCACATTGATGTTGCCTACAGTCACAGCCAAATGCCCCTACAGATGTGAAGATGTGTGTTCTCGAGGAGAACGAGAGAGCAAGCGATTTCCGCACCTCACGCGTACCTTAAGTCACTTGCAAACTGCTAGCAAGTGTGACGCATGACTACCTTATAGCATTTGTGCATGGGGGAAATGGAAACTGAGTCATGATGTATAAACAAAGCAGTGAACTGACTCCATTGACTTGCGTGGAATTATATTAATTTTGGGGAAGGAGGAGTCATAAGCTACCAAATCTACTGACCTAGAGCATTAGTGAATCTGCGTTGCTATTTAGGTGTTCTCACTCTGTATTTTTCTTTTAAGTTAGTGTGTGGAGACACACAAACCCTACGTCCATTCACACTCCTACCCAACAACCTATAATTCTTAGAAGGCGCAGACTATTTTACGCGCCTATAGCACACATGAACTAAGCTAACGTGCCGCGCCACATTGCCCGTTGACGGTGTCAACAGCCACACTCAAATATACTTGCAGGTATGAATGGGCGCAATTTTGAGATTATAAATTTTGCATGGCCTAAAAAGAAACGGAATGCAGGAGAGTTTTAGGCCATGGAACCTACTCTCAATTCCATGCGGAGCACTAGTATTAAATGAAATATGAATGACTCAACCGTATATAGCCGGATTAAATGAAACCCTCTAATTACATTTCTTGTTCGGTAATGAGGTAAACGCGCACCGACACGATCAAATCGAAGCAGTCAATTTTTACTGGTATAGCGTGCGTGGTGTACGCTATCTCATCACCTTACCCTGTCATGCATCCCACTTTTCTTAGCACATTTACTAGAGTGAGTGAGACTTCCAAATGTGAGTGATTAAATGGAGCAAAAGTAGGGCTGCTTGAAATCAGATCTCCCAATGGAAGAAATAACTTTATATAAAACTGCTCATTTACATGCTAGATTACTTGATTAAAATTACCCCACCTTAATTATCAATCTAATTTACTGCTGCCCCCTTTATTAGCGCATTTAATCAACGGCCCTTCAATAATTAGACTGTTTTGACACCACAATATGGCTTACACATATAAGATGCGGTGACGTTCATCGAATTCAACACTTTGCAGAAATTAAACTATACTTTCCATATTGCTTAGATAAGACGCGTGAACAAGACGCTGATAGCCTTCGTGCTTGCAAATCTGCCTTGTCCCCAAATATGGCAACTTCTCAGTTGTGGTGCCTGTGTTGCAATTGGTGGTCCAATCAGCCTCACAAGGTCATTGTGGGAAGAATATAAATTTACGGAGACACCAGTTAGAGAATCGACACAAATTATGCTGGGAGTGATCGTGGCACTGCTGTGCGCAGCACGTTGCACGGGTATGATTCTGCTTCATTTCCTCATTTCTGGCCCCCTTTTCTGCTCACCTTGGTATCCACTCTTTTTGATTGGCTGGTGATACCAGGATGGAGGAAGTCTCGTAATGACTTTTTCTTTATAGGCGATATAGGCCCCAAATTGTGGGGTTCTCGTGTTGTTGGGAAGCCGTACGGAGTCTCCTATCCATTAGACTACGAGTACAAGGAGGGCTATGTAAGTGTGCCATCGCACTTCAATGGGCGTACAATTTTGATATTCGCATAAAGAACGACATTTACGACACATCAGAGCCGACTTGGTCATTGCGCTTAGGCTCGACTTGATCGAGCCGATTAACCACGTCGTTTCACAATTACTTTTATTGAATTTAGCATCCAATCGTTTACACCTCGAAGGCTGCCGCCGATATATATGTTAAATGTCACAGGTGCGTGGCCTTTGGCAAATATTGGGGTAGTCCTTGTGAATGGAACGAAGGTACGCTCACTTTCTCTCGCTGTCCTACACTTGATCATTCCTTCATTCATTTAAATCCTTTTTCATCACTGAATGTGCATGTAAGAAATCAGTTGCTTAGCGATTCATTAAGCGACGACATTCAAAGCGTGGGTTGGCTGTTCAGATCGGCAATCGCATAGGTATTTGCACTGCAATTTAGTAGACAGTAATGCTTTGCACTTCGAAGTGATTGTGGCTTGCGTCTTGACAAATCACTAGTTTACGCAGTCTTGGTTATGCACAACGTTTGACAATTTGTGATCCAAATTAATGCTCCTTTATACGTTCCATTATCCTGGCATTGCTTTTATTCTAGGGGAGGCTAGCCTCACCATGAAAGACGTTACTAGACAAGAAAAGATCGAAATCATTGACTTTAGCGTCAATCGGGAGCTGATATCAATCACGCACTTCGTGCCCTATTGCAGGTTTCCAATACCCAAACCAGGTATCAGATTATGTGCTGCAAATAAACCGTTGTGATTATTGTATTTACATTAAGTAAGGCGAGAAGGCTACGCATGTCCTTTCCGTTTAAACGTAAGGTGAAGTGGATATGCTGACCTCGTTCCCCCTTTCGCGGTTTGTCAAAGGACAGAGGAGTTTCATACTAGCATTTGGTGTTGGAGGAGCAGAAGGCAGTGAATGGGTAGGCTATTTGGTTTCTTGCGCACTCTGCGCATTGAATGAGGCACTGGTCCATTAAATGTCGCATGTATTTTAAATAGGCCATGCTATTCGTAAACGAAACCGCTGCTTGCATATGGAGAGGGGACCAGCTTATATATCGAGGCAATCCAGCCTGTGGTAAGTCTAGAAAACCCACGTTTCAAGAAGAGATTTATGGACCCGCATGCTGATAAGGGGGAGGATGGAAACAAACCCTTTCCCCAGTGGGTCACCACAGAGGATTAGCTATTCATTTTGAAGCTTTGCTTTTGTTTACCACCACTCGATGCACATTTGCTAACACGAATATTGATTCTCAATTTCATCAGTCCCCATCATAAAGCACAAGCCCTTAGGTGTGCGGGCATTCTACGGAAGATTTAGACCACGACCTGGTGTGCGACATGAGACCTACTTATGGCTTACAAGAAACTCGTACTTGACCATGACCGTCGATTACACATTAAATGGAACATCGCCTGAAGTGGAGGAATGCAATAGTAAGTGCTACACAACATGCAACTTTTTACAGGTAAACTTACTCTAAATAAGATGTTTCATTTGAATTTAATGCAACACTTGCTGCTACACTACTTTGTTCACGGTTCAGCACCTTCAGCGTTGCGTTCTGCCTTTCAGAGTATGGAGGAGCACGAAGTAAGTCAGCTCGCCAATAAATGCAGTAAGTAATTTTCAAAAGAAGGAAGAAGGGAGTTCGTCAATATTTTTCGGTTGCATAAATTTGTTCCAGCTTGTGTTAGGGCTCAAACACTTATGTGTTCTGAGTTGACACTTTCCTCATTTCATACCACTTGCAAAATACCTCGCTTAAGACAACGCTTTGTGGGCTTTTGATAACTGGTCGCAAACATGCCTCACAACCACCAACTTAAGCAAACTTACGGCTACTCCACAACTTTGATCCATCGATCCCAATAATAATGAATACAATTTATTCAACATCTGCTTTAGGAGAGATAACTACGACAGCTGCTGCAGTCCCATAACCAGCCTTTACACCTTCTTTGGGTAAGCGCCTATTTTACTGAATTTCATTGGCACCATCTATCCACCCGCGTCTTCTAAACCAAGCAAACCCATATGGCGAATCTTTTACTTGTGTCTGAGCTCCTGGCAAAAGGGTAAGCACGTCCTCTTTCCCTGAGCTAGCCTAATTACCACAACCAACTCGGATGTAAATTTGAACGACGATTGCCCGAATCGGACCGTCTGCGCAGACCAAACCTATTTGCATAACTCACTGGAACTTCGCACTTAGCCATTAAAGTGCCCATATCCTCTATCCGTTGGGGCCTTATCTTAATTCTGTTACACTTTTAAACATTTTGACAAGCTCCCACATGATATTTGTTGCAGATTGGTTGGCGGCCATTGCCTTTAAGTTGGACTTGAGTTAGTGCCAATTAATTGCTCTTTTGTAATCGAGCAGCAGCGTCATTTGGTAAGTTGACATGTTGAATTCTATTTGAACATTCTGCTCCTGTTGCACTTGCCAATATCCACGTTAACAGCCCTAATTTGCCCCATTTTAACACGTAGGACGCGCCCTTACCTGCATGGTCAGTGATAGCATAGTAAATGGCGTTAGCAGTAACCAATATTACTTAATTTCCCTTCAAATGTCTAAACATATTAATCCTCCACTGCACCTCATCTGAGTCCATTCCTTGCTTTGAAACCCTAGTGGTTTCCAACACTTCCCTGGATGGCAAAAGCAGAGTACAGCTGCAATCGCCTTCACCATTGCTTTGCATGACATAACATGTCAAAACTTCGTTTCGAATTTCAGCTGTGCTCGGCTTGTCGTTGATATTGGCACATGCTCCCGCATGTTTGTACCGACGCCTGTAGCAGCTTTCCTTAATAAATATGGGGTCCACTTATCCTGATTGAACTTGTATTATTTTTGACTATTGGTAAGCGACCCCTTCCTTGGTCGCTACCTTAGATCTATGTGCACCTGCTCCACACTGTCGAATAAAGAAGGGGTACAATTTTGCGGTCGATGGCTGTAATAACTCAGAGATCCACTGCTGTTGACATCGTGTAGTACAATCTTGCATGCAGTGAGATAGGCGCAAAATTGGGCGCCTAAGCACCCTAAAGTCATCCATAGCAGGGGCACTCAGAGTCCTGCGTGGGACGCAGAAACGTCGGGAAGACGAGAACACAGGCAGATGTGGCAAGAAATGGCAAGGCCGGATTCCAAACCCAATTAGGCACACTTTTCAATGCGGGTAGTGTTTACTTTATACATTTGCTTCACGTCTCCACCCGACTGAAACGTTAAGTAGCCACACCAACGAAAGAGTTTCAAACGACTTAGACCGCTGCTAAATCTGCCTCTAGATTTGGCCAGCTGGAAGGACCAGAGATAGCAGACGGAGCACATACCTGCGTCGTAGACGGTGAGGTAGGCCAAATCAAAAAGGGGCTGTATAGCCCATTACTCAGTCGCCATCAGAGAAGAGCTCGTGTTGCAGCTTCTGCACTGTAGTCGAGAATGACGAAATTCATTTTCGTCGGGCTTTCCTGATTTGTCATTGAGGTGGCCAATGAAGATGATTTTTCGGCTTTGGCCTTTCATTGGTTAAGAGGACGTGGTGCAACCTGCTCACCCATCGGGGCCTCTATCTGACCCTAAATTCATAAAAAGTGACCTGATTGGATGCTTAAGCCTAATCTGCCGCCTATTGGTGCTTCCAAGCAAGCACTTGATGAAGGAGAGTCGACCCATTCTCATTTCACCTAGAAGGATCCCACGCTGCGTGGGCAATGTTCAGGTGTAATCATATGTGATGAGGCATTTAAAATGGACTCACCATTGAATTTGACTATTGGTAAGCGACCCCTTCCTTGGTCGCTACCTTAGATCTATGTGCACCTGCTCCACACTGTCGAATAAAGAAGGGGTACAATTTTGCGGTCGATGGCTGTAATAACTCAGAGATCCACTGCTGTTGACATCGTGTAGTACAATCTTGCATGCAGTGAGATAGGCGCAAAATTGGGCGCCTAAGCACCCTAAAGTCATCCATAGCAGGGGCACTCAGAGTCCTGCGTGGGACGCAGAAACGTCGGGAAGACGAGAACACAGGCAGATGTGGCAAGAAATGGCAAGGCCGGATTCCAAACCCAATTAGGCACACTTTTCAATGCGGGTAGTGTTTACTTTATACATTTGCTTCACGTCTCCACCCGACTGAAACGTTAAGTAGCCACACCAACGAAAGAGTTTCAAACGACTTAGACCGCTGCTAAATCTGCCTCTAGATTTGGCCAGCTGGAAGGACCAGAGATAGCAGACGGAGCACATACCTGCGTCGTAGACGGTGAGGTAGGCCAAATCAAAAAGGGGCTGTATAGCCCATTACTCAGTCGCCATCAGAGAAGAGCTCGTGTTGCAGCTTCTGCACTGTAGTCGAGAATGACGAAATTCATTTTCGTCGGGCTTTCCTGATTTGTCATTGAGGTGGCCAATGAAGATGATTTTTCGGCTTTGGCCTTTCATTGGTTAAGAGGACGTGGTGCAACCTGCTCACCCATCGGGGCCTCTATCTGACCCTAAATTCATAAAAAGTGACCTGATTGGATGCTTAAGCCTAATCTGCCGCCTATTGGTGCTTCCAAGCAAGCACTTGATGAAGGAGAGTCGACCCATTCTCATTTCACCTAGAAGGATCCCACGCTGCGTGGGCAATGTTCAGGTGTAATCATATGTGATGAGGCATTTAAAATGGACTCACCATTGAATGACTGCGTAAATTATGATCCTAAGAGACATTATTAATTCCTATAATATTTCGCTACATTCCTCGACCGAATAAATACCATAATTACCAAGTGATTCCTTCAAGTGGATAAGCGCAAATAAGGCGAGCTAGGCTATTTAAAAAGAATTTTTGCTTATTTTCACGGAGGCATGCATCCAAAATGCAATTCATTTTTCAGACACTACGTGACGGCTGCAACGAATGAAAGCGAGCGAACGACTCGACGAAACAGGAGTTTGCAAGAGCATTGATTTACAGTTGGTTCCAAAGTAAAATTTTAGACAACTTTTTGCTCTTCATTTCTTCATACACTTAGCTGTGCCTCACACCTTTGCCCATAAATCCGTTTTCCTTTGGTTGAGGCAACTGATGCACACAGGCAGGTGCTTTTCTTCTTGTGGACGTTTCTTAACAAATATGATAACATTGTGAGCACCGTTTGAAAGGATTCTGAAGCAAATCCGCAACTGTGTTTGTTGGCACTGAGCCATCGGAATATGGCCGTGGGTACGCGTTACATTATCAGTCATTCTACAGCGAATGCATATGCCACAACCACTCACCACTTTTTCGTAAATCGCTCACAAGACCAATCGCTGGAATTTACGGCTAAGCTGAGGTGAACGTGGCACTTGACTTGCATGCCTAAACAACTATGTTGGAGGTTGAAATTCCGTCATCACATCACCACTTTTATAAATAAGATTTTCGAAAGAATTTGTCCGCATAATGTGCATTGCGATACTCTTCTTCTTCATTCCGATTATGGTTTACTCTCTTTAGATAATAAGAAGGAGGAATTGTGGTTTATCCTCATGGAGTAGGTTCACGTGAGTGCAGTGGCTATGAATAAAAAGGCAGAATTGTTCTTTAATTTTACCGATGTGACTCACGTGAGTGCAGTGGGTGTGGCTAGGAGAAGAAATTTGCTTTATATTTATAGGCTTTGCTAACGAGAGTTTTGAGAGTGTAAATAAGAAGGAGACATTGTGTTTAGCTTCATGGAGTAAGCTCATGCGAGTGCATTGACCATGGGTGAATACGCGAGATTGTGCTTTATCTTCCTGCATTAGGTTCACGTGAGTGGAGCGGATGTGGGGAGAAGAAGATATTCTTTTTAATATTTGCCGACTTTGCTTACGTGAGTTCGGAGGGTGTGGATGAAAAGGAGAACTCTTGTTTAATTTTCATCGACTTTGTCTCACTTAAGTGCAGTGCGTGTAATGAGAAGAGAAAGTTCGCTTTATCTCCATTGAGAAATGCAGCGAAACCAGCAGCCTTTATTACATCTTTATACCACTGGAAAGAATCAGTTGTTTTGTAGCTTACATGGACTACACCCCGATCTGCGACATCGAGCACCCCAGATATGTGCCACGATTTCCGTTTGAACCATTTGTACCGCCAAAATACTTGAAGGATTTTGGACCACTCTCTTTCTGTAGTGCATAGAAATGTTTTATTTATCTCCCTGGACTTTTGCTTTATTATCTATGAAGCATTAGTAAGCAATATTGTCCCTAATGATCTGCCAAATGGCTTATAGTCAGTGGAGTTCTTTGATGAGCAGCAATAATAAACTATTTTCTACGTGCATTTAAGAAGCACACCTCCTTGACCCATCTTGGCGCTTACACTGATAATGTGATATTATCGGTGATAATTCTGCTGTGTCGTGTTCAACCACTTAGTTTATCCTCACCGAATTCGATGTGAAGCTTAATCTAACCCTTGCTACAGATGCATTTTCTGAAGTTCCATATCAGGCCAGTGTTTCTGGAAGTACCAGCCATAATTTGACTCTTCACACAGGTGAGGAAAGTCGCGGATGCCACGCTCTAGCTAATTGATATGAGGATTCAGAGGGCTCTGACTGGCTAATATGCTGTTTAAATTTCGGTACGCGCGTTGTGACTTCCAAATCATGATTGCTCTTCCTGTGGTGCCATAGGATTGCAACTTACCCGCATGGAATCAGGTTTAACAACGCTCCAACAATGCCCTCAGGTTTACCCCACTGTGTCAATGTAAACGGGGTGGAACCTTTCATGGTTTAACTCACTGAGAAGGTAGCATTCACTCTGCACCAGCATTTATGAAGATGTTTGTCAGATATTAGTTTCCCTTCCCGAGGTCGTAGTTTGTTTTGCTAGGTAACGGACGTGACATTTGTCACCTTTCTGTAGATTTTGTCATGTTGATTTTGTGCGACGGACTCAATTTGATCAAACTAAACATTGGTGCTTAAATAGCTGCACTTGGTAATTTGGCACAGCGAGTATTTTATAGCTAGATGGACATCAGCTGCAAAATTGTTTCACTTCTATGCGGTTATTTGTAACACTGCAAATAATCTCATCGTAAGAATCTCGACGCGAGCTTAGTGCAAATTATGCTGCAGCTATTCCACAAAGAGTTGCAGAAGTTAGCTAAGTAATCTTTACACCTGTGGGTTAAAATATTACATCGAATCTCTTTTCTCACAAAACCTAAAACAAAAGCATAAGGATGCTGCTTATGAGGAATTGCAGCATACGCGCAGAGGGAAATCGCATAAAATTGCATGTAGATGGTTCCCAATGCTGGCTCTCATCGATCATGACATAAGAGCGGATCCAAATGCTTCGAAATCGGCTCTAGGTAGCGTTACTAAAGGGAAATTCACCTAAAGATAGAGCCATTAGTTTTCAGCATGTTCTCTTCATCTTGGGCAGTGGTCATTGCAAGCATGTGCTAGAGTTCGGCTCTGGGCGTTCAAAAGCGTGAGGTGTGCACTGAGTAATTGCAATTCACGAGTTGTTGAACGACGCGAATGAAGCGGGAGCAATTCATTTGAATTCTTGAGCCATGTGCTTCACAAGTAATCTGGTGAAGTATAGAAACTGTAGCGATGCATTTCAATTTTGTGAAATCAGTTTGAATCAGATTGGTTGCTCAAAGCATGCTCCATCCCTTATAGTTCAATTAGATTATTTGCGAAGGGCACAAATCAAATGCACTTAAATGATCCACCATTAATTTGGTGAAGAAGATTTCCACTGCACTGATTATTTACCCAGAATATGAGCCACACACTTCTGTCTCTGGGCAACTTCAATTGTGCAATGTTTCTTTGCACTTCATTCACTTAGCTTATGATCAGAATAAAGGCTGCATGAGGATGCGGTCCTCAAACTCGAGACATCCCGAGTCTTAATTGGTAGTCAAGCTAAATGCTATACTTCTTCGTCTTCACTTGGGTTGTCTAAAGTAAACACCAGCAGATGCACAAGGGAATAGGACGTTTTGCGAAGTTGCATTGTGGATCACTCGTTCGGATAACATCCACAACTGCATTGTCGAATCGACTGGCACCCTAAATGGTGCAGATGACTACGGATTTGCGAGTCTAATTGTAATTTTATGTTTGATTTAAATATTAAATTGACAATGGAAAGGGGTTTGGTCTTACTTAGGTTGGACATTATTTGAGCCTTAGATAAACAAATCAAAGGGTTCGTTGGTGCTGAGTGTTTCAGGAACATTGAGACAGGGTGTGGCTGTGTCAAAAAGTTGGAAACTCAACTAGACGAACTGAGGTTGATGAATAGAAGCAGGAAAATGGAAACAAAATTCGAACACATGGATGTCATTATTGAAGCCTCTTTGGGTGAGTTATTTACATATGTGTCTAACACCTTTGCGCTAGCCAAGCGATTAGCAAGCATAAAAGTGAATCGTGTGGGGGCTCACGGTATAACTACACTGCTAATCATTCCACATCTGCTTCATTCGGCCTCATTTTATGCCGTAATTTTAAATGCAACAATACGCTACCATCTACAATTAAAGGACACACAAATCCAATAATCGGAAGCCAGTGAAAACAATTGATTCAACTTGTTAAACACATTTACTAGGCTACCGGTTCGCTCTTGTTTCGCTCTCGCGTGGCACACATCGCATCCAGTCTTCTATAAGTTCTTCAAGTACGTAGTCGCGCTACCTATGTCGGGCACGAATAAATAGCCCACAATACACGGCCGTCAACGACGACAACGATGAGGTTTATGACGCTTAGTGCGGCCTCATTGGTTTCTAAGGCCACGCTCTCCTTTGCCAATGGCACCTTCGATAATGATATTCTGTTGGCAGCCCGGTGAGCCCGTGATGAAAATTAAAATCATCCAGTAACTAGCGCTAAAGGTAGCGGTAGTGGCAGAAGGAGCGTTGGTCCGTAAGACTGCCCATCGTCATCATCCTTCGCCTTCCTCGAGAGGCTGATTGTTGCAACGCAGCTGATCTAGAAACACACGGACTAAGGCCATGACAAGACTTTTAAATCCAATGGCAATCAGCATCAAATAATTGACTAATCGCTTAATTTCCGAAGCTCGTATAGGCAGCCGCCCGCGCCACACATAGGTGACGAAGAGACACTATCACCTATATTCTAAAACGCTGAGCTCGTATTTTGGAAGAGCAACCAGGACAATATAATACTTTTATATTCACACTGTTCCAAATCTAAAGACTTGGCATATTGCTGCATTTTATCTCCTTATTTCCATGTTACATAGGTGCAGCACAAACGGTGAAAGAAATGCGATTGCACTAATGAAATGGTGAACCATTTTTATCTGTAGCACCTACATTTTCTCTCAGACAGGCTTTAGCAGTGGGCTTTGAATCCCTTTTCCTACCTGCAATGGACCGCAAATGAAATTCAGTTCTGTCTTCAAGAGCGGATAGCTTTTTGGTAATCTAAGCAGTGATTTAAGCTCCTAATTTTCTTTTCTAACACTCAATTACCTAAGACCAAGGTCAGAAAATAGTCCACTGATCCTTTCAATAATGCGCCTCACACACTTATAAGACACGACCTTATGTGACGCAATAGCATTGGTATTTTGCCACGATGGCAAAATGGTAATGAACTAGGATTGACTGAGTCTCTTTGGTAATCTACAACTAGCATAGCAAGACTCAAAACTCCTACGACAATAAATTCTGCAAAGACTTTTAGTGCTTTTGGCTAAAGTTGGAAGAGGTTTGTTAGTTTCTTGCCCGATGCTAGCCAGTCGGAGCAGTAGCATCAAGAAACGTGCCCTCATCCCTGCCACTTACATACACACGTCCTCTACGGATGGGTGTGTGAGATGATGAGTGTGTCTGATTGTCCTTAAGAGGAGGGGAGCAAAGGTAGTGTGAGTGAGCTATTGTGCATTAAACTAGGATGTGAGAAAGATGAACGTTACCACTCACTGCGGCTCTACTCATTCCCCTCGCCCTAACGAGGTGCACAAATTCTTTAAAAAGGGGGAGCTAGAGTGAGCTTATGCGGAAGGTGTGTGGAGCGAAGCTAGAATTCAACGTCGCTCTTAGTATTTTATTGCTCTGTCTGGTGACGACACTTATGGCCGAGTGGTGTTCTGGAGATCCTCAATACTCACTCCAACTTTCCATATTATGAAGTCCAAAAAGCATAGGCCTGATCGGAGCAGACAACTGGTACACGATTACTCAATTTTTATGATATAACAACTCGGGAAGCAGACGACACCTCCTTCACCTTTATGATAGCAAATTCAATCTTTATACCTCATGGAAACATAAAGCAGCCAAGCCAAGCCATTTCCCTGACCTGATTACGACTAGCTTCACTCCGCCAGATGTCAATCAGTCTATGTAGCTAAACATAACTTACTCTAGAGCCTCTCCTTTCATTCGGCAAATGTCGTTTCATGACCGAATTGTCGTGAGAAACCTACTCCAATGGAAAACAGTTTACATCAAAGATTTGGGAGCGACCGGCACTTCAACCTTCCATCAATTCACTTATGAATACAAAAGTGGTGACTGGTCATCTTCAAGTCTTCTGTTGGCATTTGAGGGTGCCGCTTATCCTCATGTGAAGCGTTTGTGTGAGGTTGTTAGGGCCTTAGCACAATTAGGAAGGAATGTTTGATAGCCCACGAATCCTGCTTTTTCTCTACCTATTCCTTGCTGACGGTGTCACTGAAAGCGTAACAACAGGCCCCCGAGCAGTCAAATCTAAGTCACGCTTACGTTCTCGGGCAGAGGAGAGACATGCAAACAGGACGATTGGGTTCCACTTCAGACATTGATGAAGCATCCACTCGTTGAGACGGACCTGCTGATTTTACCAGTGTCTAAAGCCCCAAAGAGAGGTTATTCTTCACAGATTAGGTCAAAGAAACAAGATGGGGACACCTTTGGCACGCTTTGCAGTAGGGGTCTCGTAAATCAACGTGGATATCAAGTTACAGCGAATAAAGGAGCATTTGGAACCAGCTAGCATTTTTGCGTGCTCATAGGAGACGAATGACAATCAAATGTTCTTCGTTTTAATAAAGCCTTGTCCTCCATACATTCGCCTTTGGAAGAGTGAAACTGGAAGGCTTTGCAGCCAAAATCGAAATGGAATCAAACGGATTGGAATTGGAACGCTTTTCCTTTGTGACCCAACACTTTCCACATGCTGGACCCTCACGCTTAAACCTTCAGCTTTCCCATCGAAAACTATCACCCCTCTCTGCTTTCATATTTCCAAAATTGTTAAAAATTTAGCTGACTTTCATGTTTTTTACGAACGGGAAGTTGGAAGTTGCCTATTATTTCTCTTGACGCCACTGATAGCTTGACCTACTGCAAAAAAAGAACAATACTACCAGCGCTAGCGGGTTAAAGGTATGCATTGAAGGTTTTTCTCCTTTGTAACCGCCCCAAATGTTCGTGTCATGATAAGTGGCATGTTTTAGGTGCCAGAATATTCCTACAGAATGCAATTGCCGAGATACGATGTAGACTCCTCAATTAAATCGAGGAGCAAACAGGCAGCAAGCGGTGTGCAGCATATCGCGCATGCCATCAAAAAATAAGCTTTTGTTGTTGTGTAATAAGATTTGGAACACTCATATCTCAGTCAATGTCGATTACATATATTTTACGCGATATATGTCCATAAAATGCGGTCTGGTAATTATAGTCATAGCGTTTGCTAAGGATGCGCAAGATATCTGTTTGGCATCGCTAATATTTGCTTTTCTAAACTGTGCTTGGGATATACTTCTCTTTGGAACACGCGGCTGTGGATAAATGCACCAATCTATGCTTGGTCCTATGGTCAAGCAACACGACGCCTAGGGATTTATGCAGAAGTCGACGTTATTCTCTGCGATCCTAGGACTCATTGCTAGGGACACGCACATACGGACCAACCTATCTGTTGAGGGTTGCGTGTATCATATCTATGCATGCCATGCGTCGAGTGCCGCCACCCCAGTTCCATGTGGCTTACAAACATATGATCTGCTCATCGATTTGTTTTTTTTCCTCTAATTGCCAGGCAATACACCGTACGCTTGGTGCATGCAACTTGAAGTGGATGTGTAGATCAACAACAGAAAATATTTGGACTTAAATATCAGGAAGCTTTGTCATGAGTGCGTTAGGAGTTGTACATGCATGAATTTCTGCGTTGAAGATGGTGTTACAGTACTGTCTTATCTTGTTGTCGATCTTCGTTTTGTATGAGGGACACTAGACAGCCCGTAGTAAGATGCCGCTTTCCATTTGGCTCTGGTAAACATGCACGAAGAAGCATTGTATGAACTGCAGTTCGTGCTAGATCAATTCGGTCCGCTCGGAGTTCAGATAGGCTTTGGATGTCCCACTTAACTGATTGGTCTGGGTCTCACGTGGCTTCAAATAAGGAGGTACAAACGCGATGCCTCTCTTCTTTCCCCCTCCCAGCAACTTTAAATCTGAAAAATATGTTTAGCTAAATTGTTCCTGCTAATTTTCTAATTTAGCACGGAAATGTGAGAATATGAAATGGCAATAATATTCAAGATTAAAAGGTCTTCTTTCACTATGGTTGAAATTTACTGAGTATCATAACTTAAAGTGAGGCATGACGTCTCTACTAGCACGCACGTGGGCAGAGTAGAATGAAGAACAGTCCACTTCCATATTTGACAATACTACTCGACTTATTACAGGCGAATTCTAAGGCAAATTCCCCATGCGATCGAACTAAGTCACTGTTGCTTGAACTAGGCTTCCCTTCCCATTCGTCCATCTGTTCAATTTTCATTAAGAGCTTGACTAGTGAATAACTAGAAAGATTGCGCGTCTGCCAAAACTGGCATGGTCAAAGCATATGCCTTAAGGGAACTGAAAACTGTATTGTAAACATACATTTTGATTTGTGGAACGCATTTGAGTTCGAGATGTAAGGTGAAGCTGATGTTGAGGTTGCATTGCCACTTCCCTGCATCAACGCTTTGAGGACATCTGCAAACAGCCTAGATAGAAGTCCTATCTCGAGTGAAATTTACTAAATACTTTGCACGGCGCAAAATGCAAACGTACATGTCAAGCACATGTCGCCGCCCGTTACATCTACTGTCCGGATCCGTTGTTATTGTTGGCATTACCAGCCTAGGAGAATTTAATGGTTGCAGTGTTGACTTTTTCAGCACTAAATTCAACAACGGCATTGGGTAGACTTAAAACCACAATGCTAGTAAGCAGCACCCTAACATAAAAATGAAGTCATACTTATGGTTTTCCTGAATCCATCGCCTATCCTCAAAAAGCTCCATTATACAGCTCATTTTAGGAGTCGTCACTTATTCTCCTGTAGTATCAAGAGATGTCACGCAAGTCCGGTAGCAGCTTACCCATGTGCTGACAAAAACAAAGAATACAAAACGTGCTCAAATGTCATTCAAAAGGCATATTCGGAATTAGCAATAAGTCCGAGCGAAGGAAAACGGCAAGTAGTATGTGGAGTCAGGAACTATTTTCAGTGGATTGCAAAAGACCATCTTCAAACTCGCAACCACTACTACAATTTATAAGAATTATGTGCAATCGCAGCAGTCTATCAGGCATCCTGTTTTTGAACTACTGGATGGATTTTAAGGTGCTGATTCGTGTTAGTGATTCCTCCTTCAGCTACCAGGCCTGTAACAAATGAGGTGCACGAATACGGGATTTAGGGCGGCGTGCAAAGTTGGTTCGCGTGATGAAATCCCAGGGTGACACTCGTGCCGATTCGAAGTCAGCTGTCCATAAGCATTTGAGGGTGGCTGGAAGACTAACATGACTGCAATTTCGGTCCCTTTACTACATCTAGCCAAGGTTTTTTTAATCCACATCCTATGGTATACCCACATTCACTAAAAGTGGTCATACTGTGAAAGGTATGCTGTATGCTCCAGTTGACGCACGCCGATTTTTCTAGCGCTCCGTCATATTCCAAACGTAGTGTCCAACGTTTTTCATCTTGACTAAGAAGTAAAACCTTGCGCAAGCGTTGTTAAATGACGTTTGTTTAACATTCTTTACTGTTCAGTCTGCAACGTTTGCCCGACGGGACCTACAGTCACATGTGGATCTGGCCGTTTAATTCGAAACATGGAGCGTTCGATGTCATCTTCCTCGGTTGCCCACCATATTATTAGTGGTTTAGCGCAGTGTACTGTGATGTGACATGACAGTCTACGTTTCACTTAACGGCACTCAGAAACGTGTTTGATCGTCTGCAAGCTGCATATTAAGAGGCATTAATCCGTCTTTCCACACTATTGAGAGTACAGTTTATGTAAGTACGGGAACTATGGTCGATCCTCTTCAGACAGAATCCTTATTTCTTTAGTTCTCCCTGCTCGCCTACTTCAAGACCTGCTATTTAGCTTTTAAAAATCTATTTCAAATTGCTTCAAGCAGTTACAGCCTTTAGATTTGTTGACCTGGTTCTATGCCGCGATATCGGTCGAAGTGGAAGCACTGGTAATTTCAACAAGTCCTGATTGCAATTTTGTGCTGTTCAGAGAAACGACAAGTAGAACGAACGTATAAATGTCCTATTCTTCTCGCATGATGTTCCCTCCCTTCCATTTTAAATCTTTAGTAGAATAGGCGACAGTGTTGAACTGTGTCAATGGAAACGTTGTGTTTGCGAAATCCTGCCAGTGAATCGAAACACCTTTCGACCGATCACTTCTTCCACATAAGCGGAACGACTTCACTTTCCATTTTATGTCATGGTACGTAATTAATTCGAAATGAATCGGACGACGTCGGATTCGAGGTCAGCAAATATAGGTGGTAGCAATAAATGGCATCGTCATTCCTTCAAAAGCAAAATTATCCACCTGGTTGGCTAGTCTAATACAGTTCATCATACACTCCTTAATTTTTTTTAAAACACAACTTTTCTTGCAAGGCGGAGTGCGCATTTACTCTTAGTAGGATGAGAGCATGCGTTTCCTTAACTCAAAAGGCATAAAATACTGCAAGGATGACAAACATTTTTGCTGGTCAACGCCAATGCCATGGGTGACTTACAAGCAAACTGAGCTCATGAAACTTGCGTGGATGAAGTAGAAGCCAACTATGCTGCGTTTATGCGCACAGACTGCCCTACCGATATCCCAGCTACCAACCTGAATTTGGGTCCACGAATGTATCGACCCTCAGCGTGATGAATTAAAGCAGTATAGGAGCGTCAGTTTACCAGGTAGGCGATTTCGGTTGCAAAACTTAAACATAACGCATAAACGTTTTCTCTGTGCATTCTGCATAAGGAGAAGGACATTATTGTTGTGGTTAATAAGAAATTGATAACTTATGAATTCATACGAAATCTAACATGAAGAAACCAGTGGAAGTAAAGGGACCTCCTTAAGGCCCTGAAGACGAATCGATGGAAGTGGAGTTTCGCTACCTGTGTGGAGATTGTTAGGAGAGAAATCGGACCCATCAAATGTTCCATCGAAATCACTTCTCAGAGTAAATTACTGCAGCTTATTTATCACAAAGCAATTAGTTTAATGCAAACAAGCACTCGGACAAACAGGTTTATTTGGCAATGATGAAGCGGGACTGCTTCTATCTTCCAATGACTTAGCGCCATTTATTCGTTTGCTTTCAGGGCATTTACAGCTTCATCCGTGCAAATAAAAACTGCATTTTCCAAAAAATAGCACTGAACATGTGCCCAAATATCCTTGCCTAGAGGATGGTTAGAGGTGGAATGAAAAATTTACTGCACTATTCCAAGCAGTTTGTCGTTACAAAAGCAACCATGATTTCCAACCAGGCTAGTTCATAACCCACCGAGGAGGAAAAGTAGCGACCATTCTACACATGCAATCTTTGTCAAATAAAGGGGTGTCCTGCCTAACAAACCCACTCAGTGCAAAGTTCAGGACACCGTCGTGAAAAGGAAGATGCTAGAACTATTTAACTCTCCTGTTTTTGAGTTAAAGGCAAACGACCCTGCCAATGAAGGCGCCTTGACCATTTTCGTTTATTCAGCAAAAAGCATACCTTAAATGATTTGCAAGCTGCACCTCAATGTCCAAATTAGATCCTTAAACGACCCGGTGAACTGTTTCCACTTCTGTGTCTACTAGTAATTTGCCTAAGAACCACCCGTGAACCATTAAAATCATCTTACCACAGAATGAAATTGAAAATCGCCTTTTCTGTGAGACATTAATCACTCTAAGTAAAGAAGCTACTATTCGGGTCATTCTGCTCGTGTGAGAGAACTAGCCATTGTGACTGGATCGCTAAAATGCTCTTGTTTCACTAAATTGGCTGATCCAATGCCCACTTTTCACAACCGAATTATGCAAATTGACTCAAACAAGGACTAATCAGGGTTCATCGACAGGTCAAAAATCCACAGGTTCGCTAATCTAGGAAGATTCTTCATACTGCATGCCAAAGCATGTCAAAATTCATCGTTCTATTAAATGCAGGCTGAACGATATGAGCGATGAGGCGGCAAACTCTCAATGAGAGATGAGGGCACGCGACTCTCCGCATTATCGGCATGCACGCTGCTGTGCTCGAATGCTTCGGTGCAAGAAGACAGTACCATCAGATGCTAGGAAAGGGATCAAGGTAAAACACATTCCATGGGCTGATTAGTGACACGTAATTTGTGGAGTTGATGCGAACATCTATTTCTACCTACTTCAGAGGGAAGGCTTACGACAGATGGACCGAATCGTGGCTGAGGGCGCATTCGAAATGTGGGGTGTTTATATACGAAGCTTGAAAATAGTGAGGTGATTTGATTTGTAACAAACACAATTGACGGTGATACTCTGGAACTGGAGTTTAAATTTCCACAAAAGGAAACCCAATTTTTCATCCAATAAAGGAGCTCGAGGGTTCCACCATTATGGGTACAGAAGAGTGATAGTTTACTAAACGGTTTTGCCTAACCGCAAAATAGCCTGAAATCTCTTAAACACCAGGCAGAAAAATATGTGCTATTAAGTCTACTATTGAAGTATAAGTAGTGAGTTTGATTTGTCGGCAGCAATCTCGATTGAATTGGTGGGTAAACATCAGTTATAGCAAATTTTCTTCCCCATCCTAAAACTGCTTGAGAATGAGAAATCGGTCGACGATTTTCTTGGAAGTCGACAATATTACAATCCCAAATAAATAAAAAGTTGATGCCGTGAAGTATGTGCACAGAGACAAAATTAGATTGGGGAAAGAAGAGAGAATGGAGTAGGAACTTTTGCCCTCCATCTCTGGCTATTCAATCGCAAACGTGCGTAGGCTGTCAGTACATGTTCCATTTAGGAGTGAAAACTAGCCTTAGTGTTTATCTCCTTCATTTCACGGCATCTAATGACCAGTAGTTGGTTTTAATGGGGTCGCCAATTTGCCTTGAGCCTGATTTATAGGTTACCCTTCAATCGACTGTAGCATAGGCAAATCCAGATTTGCAAGGCAGCGAGGTTACGTGACATAGAAGCCTAGACACAGATCAATGTATTGATATGCAATGGACACACGTGACCTAGGGGCATGGATATGGAGTAACGTGTCCACCGACTGTGAAGTCGCCTGACCATACCAATGTGACACGGAAACGTAGGCTCAGATAGAATTGCTAGTGGTAACTTATTGTAGAAGCACTATTACCAAGTCTCGTTCAAGTAATAAGGGAGTTCATGACCTTGGGAATAGACAGAGACGCATGTATAAGTACCCCGAATATTAATTACAGGGACGGGGGATGAAAACAGACCGATATGTAGATACTTTGGGTACTAGTCACCTGGCTATCGTGGACTACCTGGATCAGTAAATGGACTCTATGGTGCTGGTTAAGTGACCTTAATGGCAGCAACAATTAAACAGGGACTTGAAAATGCATGCCTATGAACCCCCATGTGGCAGGACTCGGAATTGCATCCTAAAAGTAAACTAATCTGGAACAAGGGGAGTTTTCAGGTCTCCTCATAAACTGCTTATTATGAAAACATTGCCAACTTCTTTTTGCAAATTTTTTCGTTGGACAATATCGTGCAAAACCTATGCAGCTCTAAACAATCGACCTGCACATTTTAATGATATTCTGTCACTTTAATGCTACACCGGAATTTGTTGCCAATGGGGTCACGCACACTAGCAGCACTGGCAAGTCGTAATGCTGTTTAATTAATCTTCCCGCTTAAGGGCAAAATATCGCTTCCTTCATTTGAGCTTTGGCATACCGACTTCCTGACCAAAGCATACGTTGGACGGAGGGTAGGCGACTCTCCACGAGTCTGCTGGCATCATTTTCCCCCAGTAGGGTGTGCACAGGCAGCTATACTGGCGCCTCCGTGCAGGCTGTAACCCAACTCCTCCTGAATTAAGCAATCGGCGAATAAGGAGTGAAGAGGCGTTACAAAGATGTGGTGTGAACAAAGTTCTGACATGAGCATCAAGTGATTCGCAGCCCCCTTCCTTCCCTGTGCACACACATACCATTGGATTAACTAGTCGTTGAGGCGGAAGGTATTATCTTGAAAAGCCGGTGCGAGTTAAAACTCGCAAAATTTGACACTGAAGGTTTAATGTGAACATTGGAAAGCGTAGTATTTGGTTCCTGAGGTATATTTTAGGGATTTGCTGGGTTGGCAACCCTATGCGCTTTAACCCACAAAGTTTGCTTAAAGCTGTGGGCATCTGTTTATTCTGCTGATTGATATTCGTATGGCGGGATTCGCAATAGATGGCGTTGCGGGACCTCATGCTACCAATTGACTAAGAAAAAGACGCACACCACAGTAAAGAGATCAAATGGCAACCATCAGCAGCAACGGCAACAACAGCAACAACACTCAGGTCGAAATTTATCATGGTAAACTGAGAAATGCTGAAGAAAAAGCAAACAAAAATGTGTCCAAGCCTGATTCAAATTTCCTCCTGAGCGGTCTGAGATGACGACAGTATGGCACATCAATGCCAAACCGCATAAAAATACTTGCACAACAGTCAAAATTCCCATCAATATTGCGAGAGGTTAGGACACAAGCGGGCCACAAAGAGCTTTGTCATTTATCCGAGGCCTGTCAATCAAATTTCAGCTGTCGTAATAGAGCTGCGTTTCAAAGAATGCTTGATTACACTATGGCTTATCGTGACTCAGACTTAGGGGAGGAAAATAGCAACACGGGCCCACACTATGCAGGACGACAGAAATGTTCTGAAGCCAAATCGAATGCCCCATTTAGATTAAGCAGAGAGAAGAGGTAGGGTGGTATTAAGTTAGACAGATAGATAGAGGGACTGGTGGGGAAATTGGTAAAGATAAACGCTCCAGCTGGCATGTAGTCAGGTCCACAAACAATGGGAAAACAGATCGACCCACTCTAGCCTCTTGGTCTACTCAAGCCTCTACCAATCAGGTAACCAAGTAAACATGCAAGGTAAAAGTGAGCAAGTAAAAGAAAATAAATCTCAATCCGCCCCAGTACACTGTAATGGGGATGGAGAAGAATCCACACATTTGTTTGCCTTCGAAGACCATCGATCCACAATTAGTCTTCGGGCCTAGCCACAAATATAACTACGTTGAGGGTGAGGAGGAACTGCATGCTTGTTCATGTTTCCTTGACCGACTACTAGCTAAATGGCAAAATAAGTTATAAAAATGTCAAACCAAAGTGGTCCTACCACTAAGGGGACTGCAGTAATCACTCTTGAGCCAACACACTACCACAGCAGTGGGGCAAGCACCCTGAGACTACACACGTGTTGTCTTCAAAACAACCGACATAACACTGCATCCCCAGAGACCACAACTTTCATGAAACCTTCGAGGACAATCATCCCAAGAAGCATCTTTAGTAACGGTTTAGACGGGGAGCACAAGCTAGAACCAGATTTGCTTGATGTAATATCAGTGACCCGAATTTATGTCAATGAGCACGAAAAGCCTATTTTTCAACTTCACCAACCACTAGCATTGAGTGAACGTACCTCAACAACTAGTAGCGGTAGTGGGAGCAGAAGCACAAGCACTCCTACAAGGTGTACAAAACAGACTGAGTGGGAGGAACTGAGAAAGGAAGAAGAGGTCCAAACAAAAGCACATCTGCGCTTAGGTGGGATCAACATAGTTCGGGCACATTCATTCAAGAGCACCCGCTAAAATCGTAAGACTACCCATTGAGGTGTAAAGGCACACATCATCAAAGCGGGTAAGCAAAAGGAGAGAAGCCATAAACATTGCTAGGTTCTTTTCCAATGCTAATATGTTTGCAAATGAGTTCACTTGCTATTTTTCAGGTGCTTCCATCCATGTACCCACGCTCTTCATTTTTGCTGATGATGAACCAGTTCACCCCACGTCGTGAGCGCGAAAATCACCACGCTGCACTTTGCAGATCTATAACAGTTTAGACGACTGCTTACCAAACGCTGGTCAGCAAAATGCACTTCAGCATAGGACAATCTCAGCAAAACAGTGCTGTGTTATTCGGACACTTCTCGTGGCAAAGTTTAAGGTTCCACCCACATCCATCCGTCGCAACAAAGTCGGAATCTAGAAAGCTTATCATTTGCGTGAAACGTTGATGTATTATCGCCGACGGTAAGGCGGAAAAGGTTTGCGTCTCCTCTCGAGGTGGACTCCAAACGATTTCACCCACTTTGGGCAACCATCTCGCGAACGCTCACCGCCTACCGTGAAGAATGAGGAAATGACGAACCTACTCCAAGTCCATCGCACACGCAGATGTGGCCATTACGGGGTATCCTAACAAGGCTAATCGACATGATGATACCGAGTACTGTGGACACCTGTGGTCAGACCTGGGCCAACTACTGTCAGCGACACCCCCAACCGACGTCTGGGCCAACAGCAATTGCAAGTTCCTAATGGGCTTGTGACAGTGACAAGGCGGCATAGCAACGCAAATGCGTAACAAAGTTTCGAAAGCACCAGCTCTGATTATTTGGTCGAAGAAATTGATTAGCGGTCTGAATAAGCCACTTTTGGATAATGGGATTTTTAACTAATTTAAAAATTTACCAGGAGAGAGTGCAGTGATGTAACCATCATTGATTGGGGTTTTTAATCGTGACAGCAATTGTTGACGTGTACGAGAAAAATACAGTTTCGTGTGGCGCA
The DNA here is from genome assembly GCA_001693035.2 of Taenia asiatica. Lineage (NCBI taxonomy): Eukaryota > Metazoa > Platyhelminthes > Cestoda > Cyclophyllidea > Taeniidae > Taenia > Taenia asiatica. Next base: position 11,808 of record LWMJ02000466.1, on the reverse strand, counting down.
TGTAGTGTGTCAAAGATAGAATCGAGACCGCCTGCCTTCATGTATTGCAAGTTGCTGCTCACTCGAATTGTCTTCCCTTATCCTTTATCCACCAACGATCCAAAGAAATGAATTGCATAAAGCAGGTTGAGCCAAAGCTTGTTGGAATCGATGGAACGCAGAGTGCAGTAGACTCATGCATGTCTAATCAACTCCACGTGATTTGTAGGTTGTTTGTAGGGACGAGTAGATGAGTGGTCGCATTAAGCTATTTTGATAAGCAGTAGATTATTTCAGACTCTTCACAGTGGAAGAAAACCGCCACAAAAGTTGAGCAAGGTTGGCTCAGTACAATTCGTTGCAGTTTTATAGCGCACTGGACTTCCACGTTAGTTGGTTAAAAAAACCTAATCGGTGGTATAAAGCCGAAAACCTACTCCTATTGAAGTCATTTTTTATGTAGACCAGTAAGAATTATTAGTAAATGCATTAAAGTATCACGAAGAAACAGCAAGTTTTGTAATTTTGGAAGGTAATAAGGGGTAATAGAACAGAATAGCATGTATTTGAAGGAATGCAAGGGCCAATTTGGAGGCAAACCAGGAGCAGAATCGCCTACATTGCTGTATCCTAGCAGGGTCTTTTTCAAATTGGGTTGATTAACGAATACGTAGCGTGGCTCTAATTCTGAATACATTTGATGCCTTGACTGCCTCTGCCCAGATAGCTATCAGCAGCACAAATAAAGTCCATCTATGCTACTACCATTGAAACGCAGGTTGGTAAATTAGGCATAATTCTGTACTCCTTTGCCCTTATGTCTATTGCTTCCTCTTTTCTTACACGGAAGCACCTGAAATCCCTACTGGAATTATCAAACCCTTGCGTAATTCACTTCGCTTTTTTTCCAATGCTGATATTTTACTTCCTACACTTTATGCTTAGCTGCTCTCTCCACAAGCTGTCTCACACTCTTTCGATTTCTTTGTTTCCACACAAAGCACGGTCTACACGCTCCTAGACTTTGCTTTTACTCCCTCTTCTTCTTATTCCATTTATTTTAGGATTGCAAAAAGCCTGCCTTGTGGTACTCAAACGTTCCACCCTCATTCATTGCTTCTTGCCCTCCATATTCTGGAATTTTCATTCGCCTACTCTGATTGCCATCACTCTTTCTCCCTTCCAACTCTTATTTATTTCTTCCCCATGTTTTACAACAACGCATCTGATCCCAACTGCCTAGAAGTTACAATTTACTTTCGACGGTTGAACAGTTTGATCCGAATTTTCCTCAATCAAATTCGCTTCCTCCTTTTATCACTCTAGCTCCTCCAAAGCAGCCTTCATTATCCTGTCTTTCTTTTTCTTTATCTTTTAGTTACTTATACTCCCTTATTGTCTACAGTTACGGCATTTATCACCGCTATCCACTCGCTCCCGTAAAGCTGCTCCACTTCTTCTCTTTCCTTCTTGCATCGTTCTCAAATACATCAACCATGCATTCTTCCCCATTCGTGCCGTTGAAGTTCGTCTTCACTTTCACTTACGCCCAAACGAAGCATCCATTCTTACTAGCGTATCTTTACCCTTATTAAATGTAGCATATACTAGGCATAAGCGCGTGCCCACGCTATCTTAAAATGCAAGGCGTTAATGTCAATGGTAGTGTTATATCAGATTCGAGGAATGGGAAATATGGGTTATAGGTACCTAAGGCTCAGCACGTTAGACTGATAACACAGAAAGGCAGTCAGCAGTGTAGGAATTAATGCTTTCATGTCTTTGGCTATTATTGGCATTGGAATCGATCATTGCAGCACACAACCACTCCAGCGCCTAAAATAACACACCTTAAGAGTAACCATAAGAATATAAGCTGCTGAAACTCCATTCTAGAATTCGGCCTTTGGACTGCACGTAAGTGGCACAAAACGAATTAATTTTATATTTCCTGTTACCAATAGTATGAGATGCGTTAAAGCTCAAGTTTGGTGAGAACAAAGTATTCGCACATTAAACGCCTTATTAAGCTAATGCCAACCTAACAGTATCAGCATGACCCTAACTTTCGCTCGATGCCAGGTATCTGAAACAAAAATCAAATCAAACCTTTAAAGCGAAATGTCTAGCGGGCACCAATAACGGGGAAATATGTGCTAGTTGCGTTTTGTGGCATTATTTATGTTTATAAGGCACTTGCAGACAGCAAAATATAACATATGCAATTTTGTAAGGCTTCAGTTTAATCGCACTTTCATTAATGGAACTGTTCGCGCACAAGTCTTACCCTTTTCTTTTTTCGCTTCAAGTCCTTTTGTGTCATATTGCTGCTATAAGTCGACTTGTAGGTCCATCAATATTCAAAATACTTTTCATAAAGAGACATCCAATCCACTCCTGCATTATAGTTGGAATTGTGTGCGAAGGCAAATACTTGACGATTAGCCATGCACGATGAGGCCAGTAGACGCCGTCGAATCAAATAAAACAGTAATAAATCTGAGTCCAGCAACGCACCAGCCTGACAGCGGTTCCATGACCTCAACATTAGGGTGGGACCGAGTATCAAAGAGGCTTCAACTTGATCACTAATTAGTAACATCCGACATTATATACCATCCAAGCACAAATAGCAATGGGATGCCTTGCCTTGCCTTGTTATCACAATTCGAACTCTAAAAAACTTTGAAAATGGGTACAGCACCTTGCATATGTTAGGTTGATTAGGGGAATAGGCATTTCAAGCCACACTTTGAGCCTTTTAGCCACAGAGGCACACACTCCCAAACATTAGTTATGCAGTACTTGCCACTACGCCTTTGCAGTAGAGCCATAAAAGCATAATACTCACATGTCCTCCAACTCTTCACTGCATACCGAATCTGTCCAGGAGCTACCCTGAATCAAAAGGCGCTCCTCCAGATCAATGTCGTTAAAAGCATCGTCCTGAATAAACATATCATCCAATTCGGATCGGCCATAAAACTGGGTGCAAAAGTAAAATTTTGAGTGAATTTTAGATTTTGATAGGCCTCACAAACCACACGAGGAAGTGGTATAATAGCAAGCCATTAAAGCAGCTAAGGATGTACATGCCGAAGTGGAACAGACAGTACATTTACACATCATCAGCTTAAGCTAATAGCAGTATTGCAAGGCCTTAAAGTTTAATGGATCATTATATTGGAAACAGGCACGAAGTGCACTTCTGCTGAACACTATGAGAAACATGGCGCTCGGCAAAACCAGCAGTGCAGTGAGTGAACTATGTACCGCTAATATGCGTGACACTCAACGCATGTTAATCCAAGTATGGAACAGCAACACGAGAATCCCACACCGTTACAATTACGTACAAACTGCTACCATATTTTTCACTCGATTTGCTGCTGCGTCCATATAGCATGAGTGATGCATATGCATTGCTCACCTTTGATCGCAACCGCATTTTGATTCTGAACCCATCCGATGGTCACTGTGAACCGGATTGTGCACCCCATATGCTGGGGCACTTTAACATTAATATTGAGACTGTGTGCAAAAGTAGGCGAAAGATGTTGGTCACTCACCCTCTATTGGACCAAAAGATCACCCAAGCAGGTGATAAACAAAGCCATCAATTCTAGCGATGCATGTGTTCACAAAGAGTAGGCAGGCTTATAACCCTTTTAATTTTCGATATCAGGAAAAGCTGTCCACACCACTCCAGTCGCAATATGAAGAACATGCTAATCTAACACCTTCGTTAATGTGTAAAGTAATTGTGTAGTGTGCACTCCCTCTCTTCTTTTTCCCTGTTCGTGGAACGGGCGTGTCTTATAACGTGCGGTTAATTTAGTTGGAAATCATTTACACCGTGTCACACTCTTACAACACCACGCTCGCGCACAAGATATTTGGCGCAACTCATTTGGCACTGCATTCCTTTGTCAGAGTAAGTCACAAGACTCACTGTTACTTGTATGCGCGTTTGGGTTTTTAGATCTTTTCGCCAGTTGCTCTTAGTCGAACTGTGAAGTCCGGAGATGGGAGCACGGAAGGTGTTAGCTTGAGTGGAGACGATATCTGCTTTGACTTTGTTGTTGGATCTGTTTGCAAATGCAAACCATTCGCCCTTTAATGGACTATGCAGATTACACGAAGAGGTGAGGGCACAAAAATTGGCAAATCTACTGAATTATGCAAACACGCACGTCAAATGCCTAACCTAGCTAAGCCGATACTAGCAGCACTAGCAAGACCTCGGCCTTTACCGCAAAATATTAACAGGATACCAAACATTGCATGCAAATTTCGAATGCGACACTCTTGTGTAAAGTGTCATGGCAATTCATCAAAGCGAACAGCAGAAGGCTTAAAAGGTAAAAGGTAATAATTACTTGCGCACCTCCATCCACAACCATTAGGTAATGATACGCGAATTGTTACATCCTTAAGGCCGAGAGGCGTTGCTACCATCGCCCTTTGAGGCGACACTGCGTCAGAGAAAGCGAAGGCTTTTTGCGCGCTTTGGTCTATCTTCACGTTTATAATTGCACTGAATTGACCAAAGAGCTCCTGGACGTTTTTCTCACTGGTATTTTGCGGTAGTTTGTGAAACACCAATTGATGGCTAGTTCTGATGTCATTCAAATTTTCTGTCTTTCTGCTAATTAAGGAATAAATTGGTTAGATTTGTTAAGAATTGTCTGAGTGTGCTGCAGCGACCCACCCTGAGCTCCGCGAATACGCTTGTCGTACAACAATTCTTCTTCCGTTTAGATGATGAGGACGCGACTGCAGGGCAGCCTTCACTTCTTGAGGTGTGCTCATTTTTACGAAGGCAATACCCCGCAGCATCCTACTCCCACGCTCACGAATCAGGTTTATGCTCGTAGCATTGCCGTAGTGAG